>JAPIVC010000902.1:0-19481 GCA_030586385.1 Camponotus fellah
TATCTTTATAATTATGTATGTGATTATGCATTTTCCTTTTTTCTATGTTTTTTGTCGTTATTATGTTTGTCGATTGTATTTCATTTATTATTTTTTGTATTTTTTTATATCAATAGTCGCTAAGGAAGGCTCGAAAAGGAGTCCGAAACGTTCGTTTGAAATAAAGATGGAAGATTAAGTATCGTTTCATTTTGAAGTTTTTTCACGCCCTACATCTGCGTCGGCTCTTCATGGCCTCTTATTATTTTATTTAATTTAGTTTGCATAATACCAATAATTTTTACATGATCACCTTTTTTGATATCAAGTAGGAAGTAATCATTGTTACTAAAATTTATTACGTGAATTTCCAGTTTGTATGTGCCATCAGTTATTGTACCACATCCAATATTTTTGTTCATGTTATTGTTATATACTTTAGCAAAATTCGTTTTTACGTATCCTCTCAACACTACAAATATTTGACGAATATATATTAACAAAAATAATAATAAATATATATAAAATATATTGTGCTATTTTAAATAAATATAATAAAATTCTAAAAGATATAAACAATATTTTATTATATTGTATTATCAATAATCATGTTATTACTTTTTAATAAATTTCTAATTTTACAGGGATTTCTGATATACAGGGTGTCTGGAAATTTTTGACCTTTACGAAGTAAAGAGGTAGAATGGATCAAATTAAGAAGGAAGGACCTCTATTGTTTTGTGATTGTCGCAATAATTAATGAAAAATTAAATAAAGAAGAATCGACCAAGGCGCGTGACTAGAAGCACATAACGGCGAAGGCGATCTGACTGTAATATAATGGCGGCGCGCGGCGAAGCGGTGATTGGGGAGGGGAGGAGCCTTCGCCACGCGCTTACACACTTATCGTTCCTATAATATATTATTATTATATTATTATAAATAATAATATAATTATATTAATATAATATAACATAAATATTGATATTAAAAGATTATAAAAAAAATGATAGATAAAGTACAAACATTATTTGTTTAAAAGTATAACATTACATTATGTAATTTTATTATAATTATTATGCACATTATTATATAAAATATTATCATTAATATAATAATATTTATAATATATTTTTATGTTATAGATTATGTTATATAATATATTCTTTGTATTATAATATTATATATATTATAAAATAAAATTTTTGGGTCAAAAATTATCAATGAAAAATTACATATTATATATGTGAAATATATAATGAATTATATATTATATATATACATATATATATATATATATGTGTGTGTGTGTGTGTGTGTGTGTGTGTGTGTGTGTGTGTGTGTGTGAAATATATATGTAAAAATGCTATTTACGATAAAAAATAGAAATGTTTATTTATATCTGTAACGTATTTATATATATCTCTAACGTAATATATATAATATTTCATTTGTATATAAATTCACAACTTAAAAAGAATAAGTAATTTGTTTAATGATATAATGACTTATAAGCAAATATTAATTATCATAAAATAACAAAAGCAAATATTAAAAGCAAATATCATTAAAACCTAATGTACAATAAAAACAATATATTGAGAAAATACAACAATATATTGATAAAAATTAAATATTAAATATCAAGAAAAGAAAAAACATTTTTCTCTTTTCCTAATGTTTAATATTAGATTCTTATTTCTAATATTTATTTATTTTATATTAGACTTATTGTGTCTATAAAATAACAAAAATACTGTTAGCGATAAAAACAATATCACTATGTATGGATATTAAATTAATTGTAAGATAGAACGACTTGATTCAAAATAAAATAATGATGATTTAAATATTTCTTTAGACAGTAGATTAAATATATCGACGTATATACATGGTCTTCTAAATTATCTCATTTATATTTATATTTTTTACACAAAGAATGCGCACATATGAAGATTCAATAGTACTTATAAAAATTTATACAGTTTACTTTTCATCATAAATTGCATATTATATGTATACACAGTGTATATATATATATATATATATATATTTCTCTTTTTTTATTTTTTTCTTCTAATAATTTATAAGAATTTCTTAGTAAACATTTTCATTTTAGATACTTATTATAAATATATTGTGACCGTCAATTTTATATTGGGCAAGAAATTAGGACCGCTGTCGTTGGCCCTTCGGCGCGATTCTAACACAAAACGTATCTCTGAAATCTTGGGCGCCAAAGTGGTGCGATAATTCGCACCACTCTGAAACAAGTCTTAGTAAACAAGTCACAGTATAATACAGTAGCACAACTCTATGTCGGCACTTTTGATGTTGGTGAAGCCAAGCATCTACGGTCATGCGCGAGTTTGGGCATGTGATGATAGCGCCCTCTGCACCAGAGCTGTATTAACATTTTCGAGAGCCTAAAGCTAATATTCCTTTAAAGAAAATCTTCTAAAAATAAAAGAGTATTTAAGAAAACTTTGAACATAATTTTAATAGTCTTTTAACTATTTTAAACTAAACAAAATATTACAATGCTTAATAAAATTATTATGCTTAATAAAATTATTATACATGTAGTTAATAATGTGAAACATATATATATATATTGATAAAAATTATTGTTTAGTTTTACAGTTATATTTTAAGAATAAAAAGTATAAAAATCTTTAACTATTTAATTCTTATTAAATAATTTTACTAATTTAGGAAGAAAGCATAAATATGATTAGTATTTGTAATAATTCATTTAAAATGGGCGCCATCATCACATGCCCAAACTTGCGCATGACTATGGACAATTTGACTTCACGAAATAAGCGGAGTTGCGCTACTGTATTATACTGTGTCTTAGTACTGACACGTACGCAAAAATAAATCTACAAACGCTCAAAAATGATCGCGACGGACGCTCGGCTAGCTCCGTCTCGAAAATGATAGAGGGATGATCCGTTTTAATAATGAACAAGGAAGGATCGAGAATACAAGGTGGTTGCAATTTAAAACAAGAGATTAATGTAACAGAAATGAATATATTTAACAGAGACAATAGAATAATGTTTGATACAAAACAGACTCGCGTTATAAGATCAGATGTTGTGTAATTGATTTGAGTAATATTTACCGGCAGCGACGGGCCGGTCTTCAAACGTAATCACCGCGATATCACGTGTTACTCGATAGAAAAAGCAACATAAAAAATTTTGAAATTCCGTGCTACGCGAGACGTAATGGGGTCTCGGCAGCCACAAATTCAAATTAAATTATTAATTATTTATGCCGCCAGGATTGTTCGATTACTGGAATTCGTCTGTTACAAATCAAAGATATTAAATAGTAACGATAGATAAATTTGCCAAATATAAAATCAAGAAAATTGATTTTAATAAACGTGAGTCAGACAAAGATAATTGAGCGATAATACAAGCATAACTGACTGAATAATTATACAATATGACAGATCGAATACAGGCGCGAACAATTAACGGTAATCTCAAAAGTAAGACCAATAAATCACAAATAAAGCATCGAAAGATTCACGCGGGGATATGCGAGTCGATGCCGCAACACAACCGTCGGCTATCGAATATTCCAATCGTTTTCGTGTGTGAGTTCGCTAATAGAAAAGTTACTTAACACAGAATTTCGACATATCACAGCAATCGTAACGGAAATACAATAATGACTGTCGGCGTTTAACCGGGAGAGAGGGCACTTAATATTATCGTAGCTCGAACAAAGTATGTCGGCCGGCCGTCGCACTCTACTACGCAATTATCAAAAACGCAAATATGAATTTCAAGATGGCAGCAATTCGGCACTGATTCTGTTCGGGCTAATTCTACATGATACTCTAATAAACGGTCTGAGAAGATCGACGTTCGTCTCACCGATGACTCCTGGATATCCTCGACGCTCTCGGCATTCGTACACTGGATTGATGATTTTGGTCCGTCGTACTCTTACACTGGTCCGCCGAACAGTGACGAGCGGAAGGCTCGTCGGAATCGCGCCAACAATTAATTCGTAAGTAATTCGTAAGTAGGCCACTTGTGGCATTTCCGCAACCCTCAGGATCGTCGCGGGTCTCGATTATTCCTGCGGCCTTCACGGCTGTATTTGCGCCAGTCGCACCGTTTCCTCTCGGAATTTTTTTAGTTCTTCCGCTGCAGCTCGGTGTGAGGTTTCTTTCCGGTAGCTGCTCGCCGTTATTTTTATGATCTCTCGGTAGCGCTGAATTTGGCCGAGCTGGCTCCGTTTTCGGGATCCCCGTTATTGTTCCTCATACCTGTTGGTCATATGGAGATTTACAAGGGCAACGATAGTTTTAAATCGATGTTTCAATTTGTAAAGCGGCTAAAGATACTTAACTCGCGTTCTCTTCCTAATCGACGCCTCCGCTCGTCCCGAACTTCCTTTAGCCTGGTCTTCTACGTCGAGTCACCGGATGAGATCCCATCAGTGTCCTTTCTCACAATCGCTAAATTCTAGTCTACTAAATTTCGCAAATACAATACTGCGCACGGGAGGCGAGCCTACTCTCGCCTCCAATATTCGCTCTCTCTCCCTAAATCAGGAGAGAACGAGGGTCCAAAAGTATTCTCAGTCGGATCCTTGTGACGGATCGCCAAGCGTCACGTCACAATATACATATATAAATATATATATATATATATATATATATATATATGGCGGATAGTTTAATTGCGCGTTCGCCTTAATTGCGTGTTTTAACTTCGATGGGAAGAATCCGTGCCGCAGAAGAGTTTATAGGTGCACCTTCGATTAAAAGAGACGGTATGGATATAATCTATATTTACAGTTTATTTACAGGACCCTGAAAAGGGCCGTTTTTGAATTACAGACGTTCCCGGTATGAGATGCTCGGGAGTGTCTTCGTGTATCGAATTTTCCCGAGGCAATTGTTATTTGCGTCCGTCCCGGCTAGATCGGCAGGCTCCGTCTGTGTTGCCGCAGTACTCGTGGTCGCCTCCCAGTCGGAGTCAGACTGGGTACCCTGATCTGAAATTGCCGGCTGTAAATGTGTCGTCTGCACGCTCCTGTGGACTCGGCTTGCAGTTTGTGTGCCCTGCGATGTCCGGCTCAAGGGTGAAGGAGGTAGCGGTGACAAAGCCCTAGGTCCATGGTCCAGTCGGCGAGGTATATCGCTGGATTCGCACGTTCCAAACCTTCAGTAGCTGGCGAGGTGGCCTGGTTAGATTTGGCGGTTCCAAGTCAATCGATTGCAACTTCCAGGGTAGGAGTTGAAAGGAGACCCTCCTCTCAAGTTCGGCAGTTAGACAGGTCTGGTGATCGAGATGTCGACGCTGGCCGAGGTATACGGTTCTGCTGGCGGCGTATGGCGAGGTGTCACTGGTTACGTGGAGCCAAAAACTCCAATGAGAATGCTCTAGCTGGTTCGTTTGTCGAGTGGGTTACTCCGTGACTCGTACGTTGAGACTCGATTTCTGCCTGCGGCGCTCGGCCTTATATACCCGCTCTGCCGGGCTTCACTTACGCGAACTCAATTCCGCGCCGGGCCATCTGGCGGTTGGCTCGTGATTCTGGACCGGGGGAATCCCCTAATGTTCGTGCACGGTGCACGTGTTGCGCGCGTAGGTTGCCGTACGGTCAGGCGCCCGGCGTTACGCGCTGGTACGCCTTTGTGTTTGGCAAGACACCACATATATATATATATATATATATATATATATATTTATTTATTTATTATTTATTTATATTTATAAAGAATATATTTATAGAACATGAAAAACAAAAAATATTTCACGAAAACATTAACAAATAAATAAAATTAAAAAATAAAGAATAATAATTAATAATAATACTTACAGTGTTTACTTTTATATGCGGCTCCACATAATCAATATCATTGTTCCAAGCAACAATTTGAACCCTCTTTCCTTTTCCGTAATTCAAATAAAATTTGAAGAATTTATATTGTTGTTGCGAGTCCACGCAACGTGGAAATTCAATGTTATCATCATAACCAACAATTTCGTTAATATAATTTAATTAATATAATTAATAATATAATTAATAATAAATTAGAAGGCGTGCACACATACACATATATATTATAACGGGCGTTTTCCGTTCGTGCCGCGGATAAACGCAGTCGTGAAACCTAAGGAACGTGTTAGGCAAGCGTGAAACAAAACGCGCGTGGTTTTATTTTAACAGAAATATATTTTAAAGTCAAAATTATACAAGTGTTGGTGTGAGGGTGTGTGTGTGTGTGTGTGTGTGTGTGTGTGTGTGTGTGTGTGTGTGTGTGTGTGTGTGTTGTGTATCTCGAGTGTGAATTAACGCCGGGTGTGAGTGCGTGAATGTGTCGATATCGGCGCGTAACAAAAAAAACGTAACGTCAGTGTGCGAGACGCCGGGTGCACAAAAAACAACGTTGTAAATATTCGACGTCTAGACTGATCGAGACGCGACTCGAAAGTTTCGATTGCAGTGGTCGTGGTTTTATTCGGTGGATGAAATCGCAAGCTTACAATAATCGATGTGTGAGAAAAAGGTGCATCGAACAGTGCAATCGCGATTGCAGTCGGGCGCCGCGTTTATGTATAATCGCGAAGGTTTGGGTAGTTCCGCTGGGTTGTTGCAGCGGTACGGTCAGTGACCGCGTGACGTGCGTATATTCCCCGGGCTTTCGTGGAAATTCGCGCTCGCTTCCCCGAAGGAATGCTTAGACGGGAATTTTAGGGATCAATCGGCGTGGGCGAGAACGTCCCGCCGGGGGTAGCTCTCTTCTCTACCTCCTTTCATATCCTGATTGGGTCAGGAAGGAATATATTATCTGCGTGTCCTAGAACTCCCGGATAAATTGGGGTACTCCCCAATTAATTGCACGCTTTTTAAGATCGGATGCGTTCTGCTGGTGAGGCCCCGGAGAACTCTCCGGAATGGCGGGGTACACCCCACCGCTTGGTCTCGTTAGCCCGAAGCGCTTTCGTTGGCTTTCTCTTGGCGATTGCTCGCGCTGAGGAGCCGGGGAAAAAAGACCTAATCGTGTCTGACGGGCCTTTTTATACTGGCTAATTAGTCGGCGCTGGCGTAAATTATGGCTTCCCCTACCGAGCGGTCGCAAAATCGGCGTGTCGTGGATTCCGCTCGTGGGGCGGCGGCGGAGCTGGGCGCGAGAGGACTTAGCCTTATTGTTCGGGACTGTCGGCCGTTGTCAGCGTGCTTCGTTGTTTAACGATACTTCACCGTTTTAACAAAGTTTAAAAATGTGGCGCAAAGCGTCCTGTCTTTGCCCGGCGGGTGTTCTGCCGGGCGGCAGCGGTCATCGGCTGAGCATGATTCCCCCTAATCATCTCACCCCCCTGTGCAAGGGTGTGTCGTTACAATATATATATATATATACATATCTTAAATTAATATTAAGATTAATTATTAAAATTTTAAAAACAATAAATAATGCAAAAAAAAAAAAGAATAATGAAAATTGATTAAAATAATTATTTATTCTATTCTGTTCATAATTGTTATTCTTTTCTTCAATTTTAAAAAATTTTTTACTTACACTGTTGAATCATACATTTGTATGTTTTTAAGTACATCACTTGGTGTCAATAGTTCAATTGCATTTAAATTGTCAATAATATTTCAATAAGTTTATCAATATGATTTTGAGAATTTTGAGTTATATAACTTTCCGAATCATCCGAATTATATTCTGACAATTTCAGATTAATTTATATATATTTTAAAGATGCAAAATTAATAATTACCCTACAAAATATACAAAGATGATATACATATATAATATACATTGTAAAGAGAAAAATAATATATATTTAATATTTATTAATTATTTTACATGAATCTGTTGTTTGAATAATAATTTAGAGAAAATATTAAAATAATTATTTTTTTAATGAAATAGAAAAAAATTTATAATTTTAATGCTTTAAAATAGTGTTTCAAAAATATTTTATAAAAATTTTTAAAAATGTTTTTAAAAATATTATTTCCTGATTATGGGATGAAAATATAAAAAATACACTTTACGTATTCTATTCATTCTTCCATATCAATTTTATCAATTTAATTTGTTTTCGTTTTAAATGTCAATGATTTTCTTTTGCAAATCATAGTGTAAATTATATGCAAAATTATTGTAGATTAGATTATCTTCTTAAAATAATAATTGGAAATAATCTGAATGACACATAAAAGTATTTAAAACGTACAATTAGAAAAATTAATACAAAGAATTATTGCAGCCTTTCATAATATTCAATATACAAACATAATTTCAATTATTTATATAGAAATAGAAATCTAGACAATTTTTGATTTATTTCTTTTTAACTTAAGATTATAAATGCAAACATTATTTCTTACACCTATTCGTTTTATTACAAATAACATTTATATATTATTAATTTATTATTATTATCTATATAAATAGATCATGTAATAAATCTCAAACTTATAACGGCAGTCTTAGAATCGTTCTTAACAATAAAATTAAAGGTTCATTTACAATATGCTCTTTGCTTCATGTTTTTTATTATTGTTTTTTTTTTCTTTGTGCATTACACAACAATCATGTTTTTTGTATCATTCGGAGTTTATCTGGAGCGACAGAAAAACAAAGAAACGTAAAACAATACGCCGAGAAGCAAAAAGTAAGATACAAAAAGCACATTGTAGATGAGCTTTAAAAATATAATAGTTTATATTCTATAATAAGGTGGAACTTCTTTAAATACTATGAATAATACCAAAATACATAACAAATTGGTACATAAAATATATCCATTATTAAATAACATGGCTGCATAACTACAACATAAATGAAATTGACCCAGAAGTTGCTTGACAGAAGAAGAAAAAACTAAAACTATTAATAGTAATACTGATTAATAGGTCATCTCATGTACAGATAGGATTATTAATGCCTTTCCATTTGAAGATAGAGTCTAACATCTAATAGGAAAATTCATTTTATTAAAATTATATTTTAGTAAAATAAATTTTCTTATTGGATGCAAGATTTTAGCAGCTATTTTTAAATGGGAAGGCATTAATGACTTCGTCTATACAATTATATAATAATAACGGAGCTCACTTTTAGTTAAATAATTTAAAAGATTCTTCTTTTTCACAAGCATCTTCGTAATAAAAATAAAAAGAACTGGATCAATGGCTACAACATTAATAAATATAATAAAATATATATCTTAAGGAAGACAAGGAGATCAAAAATTAAAAAAATAATAAAACTAATAACATATTAATCACCAATTACTGTCTTGATTAAAGACTGGGAACTCCTAGTCCACAGAGTCTGGTTTTTGGGTACTTTTTATATCACAGTCCATAATCGCTTTTTGTGCCGTAGCATCAATGGTCTTCAAACGAGCATCCAGAAGCTGTAGGAATTGAGCTCTTATGGCCATATTCTTCTTGTGTTGAGCTTCCTTTCTCTTTTCAGATAGTATATGCAACTCTTTCTTTGTTTCCAACTTTTTAAGATAACATTCGTTTCTGTCTTTTTTAATGTTGCTACAAATAGCATCTGCAAGCTCTTCAGCTCTGCTCTTTTTTTTTCTTGTCTGTAAGATAAAAACAGGATAAAATATCTTATAATAATTATATCTTATATAATATAATAACAATTTAATAAATTTTAATAACAATTTTAACATAATTTGACAAATATCTGCAGTTAACAAATGCATTTACCTCCTGCAGAGGTTAATGACACTATCTCTGGTATTAATGATGAGAAAGATGAAGGGAAATCTGAATCAGTGTTGCCCAGTCCACTGCTAGAAGCAGTGCTCAATGGAGCCATCCAAGGATGTTGGCTGAAAATCTTCTCCATGATCTAAAATATGACAAAATATATTGCACTTTTATACATAAATACTTTTATACATGTTTTGCAGTTGATCAGACATTTCTTCTTTACCTCATAAAATTCCCAGTTAGGAATACGACTGTTGCCAGTTTGTTTAGCTGCATCTTTTATCTTTTTATATCTTCTCTTAAGGCTGTTCATTTTTGAGGAAATCTGTCCCCAAGAGAATGTATACCCCTTAGATCGCATGATTTTAGTAATCTCTTCCCAATAAAATTTATGAGCTCTCTTCCCAAATTTAAAAAGGCTCTCCTTTTCAGCATATTCGTGCAGCAGCAGTAGAATGACTGCTGAATTTCACTTTGCTCCATCTAAGAGGATCAAATAAAATACCTTGAGAAAAGACTGCCAATACTGTGAAGAGAATGATTACAAAGTTAACACAGCTACGTATGTCTATGTCTGATCAAAGACCTTCGAAAGTACGCACCCTCTTTGATCGATTCAAGTTCATTATCTGCCTCCTCTTCCTTGTTATCATCATTATGTTATCAGAAGCAGGAGCTGCTTGGAACTGAGAAATGCAAATAGCTGAGCATTTGTGTTACTCCTGCCAACGCAGCATTTGCTACATGTTGAGCATAGTTGGGATCTGTATAAAAATAAAATTTGATATTTATGAGAAACTATATTAAATCCTCCCAAAACAAAACAGGATAATTTTGAGCATAGATAGTACTTAATTAAGAATTAATATTATATTAAGAATTGATAAATATATAAGATTTCGCGGGAAATATCTATCAATAGAACTTTCATTTACCATTTATTACTTTTTGAGCTTCTTCAGCACTTATCAAAACAATGACATTTTCACCTCCTGAACTTTGAAGATGTAATTCTACTAAAGACATGATAGATTATAAATTATTAATAGAAAGTAACCTCCCTATCTCTTACACTCCACTCACTTTCACTTTACACTCATTTCTTTGTTTACATTTGTCTCGATTTTCGCGTTTTCGCGCCAAAGGTCTTCGTCGTCTGGCGCTCCCTCACCTTTCGCGCTTCAGTATCACCAGTAGATTTCCAACCTCGCGGCAGACTATTAGTGACGTCATGAGACGACGTTGGCATACTGACCAGTAGCAATTTTAGGAACGATTTCCAGTACTGGCAGTACTGCCAGTGAATTACGGAACGTACCCTAAATGTCTCGGTATCTCATTATCTTGACGATGCCTATGTAAAATAAAGGTGAAACAAGATAAATGAATAAACTAATATATAATGGAAAAATTATTAAAATTTAACGTAAAAAGATTAAAAAAATGGAAAGAATTAAATGTTCATTTTTAAAAAATTTTTAAATAAATATAGACTGAACATAGAGTCAAAAAGAGATAAAAGAAATCAGAAGTTAAAACCATGAAATTGAAATATACTTCCAGGCATCGAAGATAATGGCGAATCGAGGAGACAAATAGAAACAAGTCAACATCTCCAAAGACAAAGAACGACTAGTCTTTAACAGATAAATATGATCAATTTATGAACGGTAAAGCGAGTCAAAAGATACATAAAAATGTACACATAAGTAAAGTCGTATTTGTTATGATAGAAAACTAAGTTAAATCTTTGACAAGTTATTTACAATATTTAAATAGATTTTTGATAAACGGTCAGTGTCTGTTTGCAAATTTAAATCATTTGTTTTTTTATATATAGCATTTCAGAAATTAATCTCTTACTCAAAAATGATCTCCGATCTAAAATCTGTATATCCTCCCAATTAAAGGCATAATCAAAACTGATCCTGTGATTAGTGATGACAGACTGAGTATTAGTATTACGTCTAATGTGATTGTGATGTTCGTTCTGGTATGCAGTTGTCTACTAGTTTGTCCAACATATGACACATCACAATCCATACAATTTAATTTGTATATGACATTCATAGAATTAGAAGCAGGAAGAAGGTCCTTCTTATGAATCCTGATGAAACTTTTCATTTTTTTGATGCTGAAGTACGAGAGTCGAACATTCAAATTCTTAACGATGTGTTTAAAACGCTCAGATATTGAAAGAACATAGGTATCATGAAATATGTAATAGGATTATGTGTATTTATGTCCTGGGTATTATTCACAAAGGAATCTGATTTAGAAAAAAAGTTAAGTCTTAAGGCGGTCAAATCATATGTGGAAAATAAAATATCCATTGTTTAAAAGAATGTTGATAGCCATTTTAATATTTTTATGATGGTAAACAAGATGGGACAAACGGAAAACATTGTCTATCAAATCAATAACTGTGCCTCTTTTTTGGTAAAGAGGATACTGAGAACATGAAATGAAGGAATCTACGGGAGAAGATATCTTTATGATGACTTCATTTCATGTTCTCAGCATCCTGATCTTTATGATATCAGTCAAAAATTATAAAATTATTGTCGGAAATTAAAGTCACATCTAAAAAGTTAATTTTATTGTTTTCAGTAATTTCCGTTATGAATTGTAGACAAAAATGGGCGAGAATTTCAATCTTCGGTAATTATTTACCTTAGGGGAGCCACCGGATGACCTTGACCTTGACATATGTTGTTAAGGTAATGACCCTGAGTAACATTCTAAAGGTTTTAGTCGGCGCTCGTTATTTATTAAAAAGTTATAAACAAAAAAAGTTTTAAATGCAGTATATTTTCTCGACATAATGTACATATATTTGTATGCAAAACAAGATATATTTTATACCACGGACACGGGTTGGATTAGGTTATATCTTTCGGAAGTGAAGCCCCCCGCGGGAGGACGGAACACACTGTGTGCACGTATGTATTTCTCAAATTCAAGCAAAATTCATTCTTATCGAGAATCAAAGTTAAATATAAGTGAACTTCGCTTTATCTCAAAAATTCATGCGTGAACACAGTGTGTTCCGCCCCCCTGCGGGGGGCTCCACTTTCGGAAGATATAACCTAACCCAATCTGTATCCGTGGTATAAAATATATCTCGCTTTGCATGAAAGTATAATGTGGAATATATTTCATTTTACATAGAAAATTATAAACTTTATATGGATCTTGTTTCGTATTGCAAGGATTAATTGTTATAAACAGTACTAATTTTAGGAAATAATCTAAACGAACAGAAAAGATGATATAAATATAAAATTTCAAAATCGCATATTTTTCAGGAACGAAAAGAAATCGCTCCAAATTCAAATGGTGTACCACTTTCAGAACATACCACGGACACGGGTTGGGTTAGGTTATATCTTTCGAAAGTGGAGCCCCCCGCAAGGGGGCGGAACACACTGTATCCACGCATGTATTTCGCAAATTCAAGGAAAATTCTTTTGTTTATAACTTTTTAATAAAGAACGAGCGCCAATTAAAACATTTAGAATATTACTCAGGGTCATTACCTTAACAACATATGTCAAGGTCAAGGTCATCCGAGGTGGCTCCCCTAAGGTAAATAATTACAATCTTCCAGTATATAACAATGCACTGCTAACTATAGAGTTCATCAAGAGTTTCGAAAAATATACATTATAAAATATACTTTATAAAAATATACATGTATATTAGAATTATATGTATACCATGCAACAAAGAATCGCCTTTAATTTTTTATTAAAATATCTATAATAACGAAACGTAATGTAATTTTTAATATATTTAATAAGGAGATTTTATTCTGGCTCACCGATTAATTAGAAAATTGAATTGTATAATTTAAATCAAATAAAGTTTCTTTGCACAGAATACTCGATGCATTTTTTGGAATTTGCAAAAAAATTCAGTTTTACACAAATGTACGTGCACTATAAATATATTGAGCTCGTTTTCGTCCATGTGTATGTGTGTGTGTGTGTGTGTGTGTGTGTGTGTGTGTGTGTGTGTGTGTGTATGTGTGTGTGTTTGGGTAACAGATAATGTGATACAGTTGCCATCCTTTATGGATTAAAAAAATTTGTTTCAAATGTACAGAATAATAAAAAAACAATTGTCATTTCTAATCTATTATTATTTCTTTAAAATTTCATGAAATAGGCAAATTCTATTTATTATTTATTTATTCGATTTATTAGTTAAGGATTTATTATTTATTATTTTACTTTGAGACAAAACACGTCAAGTGAGCACCCCTAAAAACCACTAAGTCGTCGATTTTTATGAAACATGGATTAAATGAATGCCTATACCAATACTAAACATACCCTAAAGAATTTTGCAAAATTTCAATTTTTATTGTTTATACGGATGTTTAAATATTTTAATTACTTTTAATTAAAAAATTAATTACTCGGACACTTTTCAACGAAATGTTATGAAAATTTTATGAGATTCTTAAAAGTTTATATTTTCAAATGAAATAAACAATATTCGTAAATTTATTTATTTACCTATTTATTTATAACAATTAAATAAATAATTGAATTTTTAATAATGTTCTCATGCTTCGATTCTTTCGATTCTGGGCGCAAAATGTTCCTCGGACCTTCAGCTATAAGAATCCGCAAAAAAATTTGACTCCCCGACTCATTCTGTAACTCACCATCAATTTTCTTGGATGCAAGTTTACTCTACGCTCGAGCGCCTGAGCGTACGTTCTACGAACACCGAGGAATTAACTCACGTCTTTTTAGTTATTCGGGTGATTGTAACTTTTTCATCTTCGGAATATATCTTACAAGCTATATTATCTGAAACAGGATTAAAATTGTGAAACTGTCGCATATTCTTGACAGTTTTAGCATCTGCAAAACGTTGCGCTAATCGACTTTCATTTGAATCATGATCCGACTGTGAGCAGAAGCTGAAACTTATTTTTTTGAAGAAACTGCTCGCCCATTCGTATAATGTTCTCGCGTTCGTTATGTGTTTGTCGTTGACACGTTGCAAACTCGCTTGATACGCGTGTCTTTTTACACATCCACCCACACCGTCGCACGCTCCTTTGCCGTGTGACATTGCGAAGAAGTTCCACTCTGCATCGACTCCAAAATCACTACGGTGACAAATCAGATTCATGAAATTGTACTTATTTTTGTACTGTGTTGTATTAAAATACAAAGCTAGTAGAAAAAAGAGTTTGGAGCGGAAAATGTTAGAAAGCTGTTTTATTTTTCTGACGGAGCAGGATCACAGTACAAAAATAAATACAATTTCGGGGGCGCGTTTCTTCAAAAAATAAGTTTCAGCTTCTGCTCACAGTCGGATCATGATTCAAATGAAAGTCGATTAGCGCAACGTTTTGCAGATGCTAAAACTGTCAAGAATATGCGACAGTTTCACAATTTTAATCCTGTTTCAGATAATATAGCTTGTAAGATAAGATTCCGAAGATGAAAAAGTTACAATCACCCGAATAACTAAAAAGACGTGAGTTAATTCCTCGGTGTTCGTAGAAAGACGCTCAGGCGCACGAGGGAGAGGAACTTGCATCCAAGAAAATTGATGGTGAGTTACAGAATGAGTCGGGGAGTCAAATTTTTTTGCGAATTCTTATAGCTGAAGGTCCGAGGAACATTTTGCGCCCAGAATCGAAAGAATCGAAGCATGAGAACATTATTAAAAATTCAATTGTTTATTTAATTGTTATAAATAAATAGGTAAATAAATAAATTTACGAATATTGTTTATTTCATTTGAAAATATAAACTTTTAAGAATCTCTCATAAAATTTTCATAACATTTCGTTGAAAAGTGTCCGAGTAATTAATTTTTTAATTAAAAGTAATTAAAATATTTAAACATCCGTATAAACAATAAAAATTGAAATTTTGCAAAATCCTTTAGGGATATGTTTAGGCATTCATTTGATCCATGTTTCATAAAAATCGACGACCTAGTGGTTTTTAGGGGTGCTCACTTGACGTGTTTTGTCTCTTTATTAAAATCTGATCATATTCTTATTCCCTCCCTTTTAAAAGCTTTTAAAAGCTCTTTTAAAATTTATTTATTATCTATTTTCAGTATTTCTGTATATAAAAAAATATAAAAAACTGTAAAAGTGGAAACTTTAGTCTTTCGCGTGAGAATTCAGATGTTTCTCTATTGAATCACTGCCAACGTAAAAAATGAACTCAATAATAAATATAATAAATATAATAAATATAAGTATTATTTGAGCTGTGTATTTTGAAAGTGACCTAAGTTCATTTATATTTAAATTGAGATATTTAAGAGTTTGCGTTTCAATAAAATTAAAAATATATAAAAAAATGGACTTAGGCCACTTTCAAAATAAATGGCTCATTTATAGTACACGTACATTTTCCTAAACTTTTTCTCTGCAATTTTCGAAAAATCCATCGAGAGCTTTGCAAAGAACCTTTATTCGATGTAAACTACTCGTGTCAATTTTTTTATCAAAATCGGTGAATTAGAGTGAGATTTGTTTGTAAGTTTTTTTATGCATAAAAAATACAATACAATATTTACAAAAATTGAATATACTCCATGAACATGGAAGAAAAGAGGATGAAAGTATTTATAATTATTTAATAATTAATATATTAATTATACACAGGTTGTCCCATTTTAAAGGACCCATTCAAATATCTCAGAAACACTGTGTTAAATCGAAAAATGTTTTAAACAAAAGTTGTGGCTTCAAAGGAGTCATAAGATGGTGACAACGATTTGACCTTAGAAAATCATTTGAAGGTCATGTGAAGGTCAACTTTAAAATCTTAAATGGAAACTCCCATTTTTATTTGGTTTACTTTTGTAGCTGACATCGAGAGTTTTCCAAAACACTATAATTAAATGTTTTTCCATTAAGTACTTTTCGAGTTATAAGGCTTGAAATAATATTTTAATTTTACATAAACCATAAAATATCTAGTAAAATACTCATTTTTCGATTATCTTACCTTAATACTTTTATGTACAAAATAATGAGAGGAATCAATTGGTGTAAAGAAAAAACATAGTTGTTTCGAAGAAAAAATATGTAATTGTTAATTAATTCCTCTCATTATTTTGTATATAAAAGTATTAAGATAAGATAATCGAAAAATGAATATTTTACTACATATTTTATGATTCATGTAAAATTAAGATATTATTTAGTCTTATTTAGATATTATTAAGCCTTATAACTCGAAAAGTATTTAATGGAAAAACATTTAATTATAGTGTTTTTGAAAGCTCTCGATGTCAGCTACAAGAATACCTAATAAAAAATGGGGATTTTCATTTAAGATTTTAAAGTTGATCTTCACATTTTCCAAGATCATTGTCATCTTATGGCCCCCTTGAAGCTACACAACTTTTGTTTGAAACATTTTTTGATTTATTGCGTTTCTGAGATATTTGAGTGGGTTCTTTAAAATGGGACATCCTGTATATATATATATATATATATATATATATATATACAGGGTGATCCCGAAAAACCTTCCGTCTGTAAAATGACGTATTAATGACACCATTCTAAGATAATTTTTTCTTTGACCAAAATTTGATTTGAAGCGTAGTTTCTGAATTATAAGCGAAAATCACGCGTCGAGTACAGAAGGCAGGCAGAGCGGCTCGGGGCGCCGCGAACGCGGGCGCAGCAGATCGCCCGACGGGTGACTCTGCCTGAGTCATTAACTATTTTATCTTATAACATAAAATTATGCTTTAAATAAAATTTGGTGAAGAAGAAAATGTTTTAGATTTACGTCAGGAATATGTGTTCTTTATTAACGTAATAACTTTGTAACGATGCATCCCGGTGCATCGCTACGATTCCCGGCATGACACCCGCCGGAAGCTGCCACCCGGCAGAACATCCGCCGGGCAGAGGCAGAGGCGTGGTGCGCCCACTTTTTTAATACTTCATTAAGCGAAGTCGTTAAACTCAAAATCGGCCGAACATCGCCGAACATATCCGACATGGCCCGAACCGCCGACCGATGAAAACCCGCGTTCGGCGCACACCCGAACCTCTCCGAACGGGCCCGACCGCACCGTTTTCCGAAAACACATTCGGAAGGGGTTATACCGCCGCGCGCCGACGCGGGCAATTAGTCAATATAAAGAGGGCCACATTTTTGTACAACACATTCTCCCGATCCGCTCTAAGCAGTAAGCTTCAGAGAGAAATCCGAGAAATCCAGACAAAGCACAAAATACCACGGATGAAAGGTAGAGTGATCTCCGTCTTGGGCGAGCAATCTCGATTCCAAGGTACGCGTGCATCCATCTAATCCTGCAGCTAGGCCATCCCAGAAGGTGGAGCTCAGAGCCGCCCCAAATCGAGAGTTCTCGATCTAATTGCACCGCAAATTCCCTCCTTCACGATGCGATCCTTACGCGCATTAAATAACACCCACCGAGCGCATCGCACATTTAGATATCACGGCCTCTGCCGCTGCGTATTTTATAAAAACGCATACATCTTCACGGCTTCTATCGCCGCCGTCATCTAAGCGCCCGTTTTCTTTGTATTACGGCATCCGCCGCCGTTATTAAAGCGCACTGATTATAATAAACCGACCGCGGATTTTAAATCCGGTTATTAACGCGCACCGATTATAATAAACCGATCGCGGTTTTAAACCAGGGCGTCGAGAAATAAATATTCCTGCGAAAGCGAACACCGGGATTCCTCACGGAAAAAGCGCCGCAAAAACACGTGCACGACACTAACCTAGGTTCACGCGTCGTAAACACGAACCCGCGTGCAATTTAAAGGCCGCAGTTCGATGTGCTATCGAACTGCATGTAATATCAGCCCGCGTCACAAACGTACACACACACACACACACACACACACACACACACACACACACACACACACACACACACACACTGTAATTGTAATTACCGAATAAACTCTTTTCTTTATCACACACATATCACGCGTATTTTCTATTCAGATCCTTACACCGGCGATCTATCCGTAGCGAACGACAACGTCCGAAAATACGACCATTACATTGGCGCCCGAACAGGGACCGTTTGTCGTCAAGTGTGAAGTGTGACTGTGGCACCATGAGATCGTGGTTGTACGCACTCCCAGGAGCAATTGGCCGTGCTAGCGGAAGGTTAGAGAGTACCGATACTCTTGAAGATATCCGTCGACGCATGCGGGAATACGCAGACACCCACGCGAATGACGCTACTGACTCGCGCGAACAAGCCGGACCCTCCGGCGCGTATCCGCACGGAATCGTCGCGGGGGCCTCTCCTGCAACACGCAATGCGCTCACAGACATCGCGACACCGGCGATGCCAGATCACCGCGTAATTAATCAAATTCGCAAGAGTGGCTCATTTCGATGGACGCGACTCCGCCGCGTTCCTAGAACGGCTCGCCGAGCTTCGCGAAAATTATCATCTCCTTGAAGAACAAATTCTGCGGGGATTATCGGAGTTATTGAGGGGGGACGCCCTCCTATGGTACCGGAATCATCGGGCTAGCTGGGTTTCTTGATTTGAGGCAGCTTTGAGGCTGTAGTTCCTGTCCCATAGATACGATGCCTCCCTCTGCCGCGAAATCGAAACTCGACATCAAAGGGCAAACGAGACGTTCGCACAATACTTCACGGTGATGATAACGCTCATGCGCCGGGTTAGTGGATTCTCACCCATTATGCAGCTCGAGTACTTATATGATCATATGCATCCGGAGTACAAATTTTATATCCGAA
>JAPIVC010000903.1:0-18617 GCA_030586385.1 Camponotus fellah
AAATTACACTAAAATATAATGATATTATATAAAAAGCATGTGTACGACAAAGATAATCGATTTTTAGAGATTTCATTTATGTATGTTTAAATTAATTATACAAAAACATTATTTCATTTCATAAAATAATTTGTCGACTACATTGTGTAATATAATTATATCATTTTGCATATTGATTCATATATATATAGGTCGAGCTTTAATGGAATTTCCAATATTCGCAAAGAGCAATCCAAAAGTGCGATATTGTTTTGAAACCTTATGATATATTTGTCACAGATATTATAATAAATAAATCTATCTTGGTAAATGCACCAAGTAAAATATATGTATATGCCTCGTGCACGTTTAAATTTTCGCGAATAATTTAAAAAAAATTGTATGCATTATTACCGCGGCTCTTATTTACTAGTTTCTTGTCATGTTGTTTAATACATATAGAGCCTAATTCTTTAATTTATAACAAATAAAGACAAATATATTTTCAATAAAGTAGTCAACTTATTTCTAGATTTTATTGGATTAAAGGTATGAATAAAAATATATCGTTTATATATATCGCCGAATTTGTTTGTATTATCTAATGAAGCGTCTTTCTTTAAAATCGATATCTTTAAAAATCATTATTTAATATGAAACTAAATTCTTGTAAACTAACTAAATCATTGTCATGTCTTAAATCATCTATAATCTTATTAAAACCCACACTTACGCCTATCACTTTTACTGAAGAGGATTATGGTCTACATAATGTAAATTTATTTAGAACGTACAATAATATTTTCTCGTTTTCAAGATTATTTTTATAAATGAAAAATATTTTTAGATTACCGAAGGTGCAATACAAATACATTACGTGGAAAGTACTCATGTCACAATAATGAACAACGATGAAGTAGTATCACTTATTAACAAATCATTGTAAATTATAAAAATATAAGAAGAGAATACTGTATGTTTTCTTTAATTTTATTCTAACAATTAAAGGATAAAAAGATAAATTTAAATCAACAAAATAATAATATTGCTATTTGAATGTCTCAATTCCATAAGATGATAAAATTCAGCTAATTTCATTATTTAACTGGCACTTTTTATTATTTAATCTATCACTACTTAAAATGCGGTTAAATTATACATGTCACTAATGTGATATGTCATTAATATTGCAGAGCGTCGCTGATGCAATCTTCTATCGAGAGAGAAACTGTACGTTTTCTCTTTGTAGTTTGTAGATGTATGTTGATAACGGTGATGTTAAAGATTTTTCTTAAATAAAAGTTTTCATATTTGGATCATGACATCTTCATTTATATCATTTAGAATAAAAATGAAGATACTTTTTTCATACTCGCAAGTACATACAAATCAAACTCGCTGTATCAATTAAGCTTAATAAGAATTCGATTCATTCAGCCGTTATTAATATTTGATAATATGATGACTCTCAATCCGCGTATAGATACATAAAGTGCCTCGCTAATCATTCGCATGGCGCGAGACATAAAAATACGATAATGTAAATTATTAAAGTAAGATAAATAACACAGGCCCACAAAAAAAAAGTACCCTGTGCTGGCGATCTGACTAGGCTAGTCTTATGTATTTTGGCCCGCTGAATTCGAATCTGACATCAAAATTGCTCCATCACATCACAGTTTTTTTAAAATCTCAAAAATAGACGAAAATTTCGACTTTAAAAATCAACTTTCTACGGTAATAAGGCTGCGCTACTTGAAGAAAAAGTTGCCGAAATCATATTTTAATGTATTTTCAGACATTATAAATCCAAATCCGACCTAAAATATAAACGTTGTGCTCAATTTATGATGAGAGCTGGACCTAATGCCCGAATAATGTGTCTTATGATCGTTTGCGCTTACGCATTCTTTTATCTTCAAATGACCTGTGAAGTAGATTTCTCTGAAGTAGATTCCACTTTTCTTTCTGCTATATTTTCTCTTTTTAACATTCAACAAAAATCAAGAAGCGCAGTCTTATTCCCCTAGAATGTCGATTTTTACGAAACTTTCATCTATTTTTGAGATTTAAAAAAAACTGTGACGTGATGGAGCAATTTTGACGTCAGATTCGAATTCAGTGGGCCAAAATACATAAGACTAGCCTAGTCAGATCGCCAGCACAGAGTACTTTTTTTGTGGGCCTGTGTAATTAATAATATAAATAAATGTAATATAAATAAAACTTAAAAAGTTATATATTTTAATTTTATAATTTATATTATGAAATATTAATTATCAAATTAAAATATGTAACTTAATTTTTTTATTTATTTATTTATATTATTGATTTATATTATTATTCATTTATATTATATTTAGTTATCTTATTTTAACAATTTATATCATCATATTTTTTTATATCTCGCGTCAAGTTCATGCGAAGAATTAAGGAGGTACTCTGTGTATCTATACGCGAGTCGGATTGAGAGTCATCAGATTATCGAATTTTAATAATGATTGAACAGACTAAATTTTTAAGCTTAATCAATAGAGCGAATTGAAAAAGTATTTTTAAAAAGTATCTTTTTTGAATTGTAAAAAGTATCTTTATTTTTGTTCTGAGTGATCTGTAAACGGAAATATCATGATGTAGAATCGAAATATGGAAAGGACCCCGCACGATTCTTATGGAAAAACTATCCCGGTCAAATTAGCTGAATTTTTAGTATGATGTAGTTCTTGACATCCTGATCAAAAGTCCCAATGGGTTCAAGGCCGACAAATGAACGGTTTCCGAAATACGGGGTGGTCAAAAGTCAATAATAGTGCCTATTCGAAAATACTATCATTTAAGCATATCTGTGTTTAAGGAATGCTATAGTGCGTTTTTCACCTATTTAACCTCTTAAAATTCAATAGTAGTATTTCCTTAAATATGACCCTCTGCCCCTCTGCTCCCTCTCTCATGTCGGGGTGCTTGTTTTACGTGAGTCCCCTCGCCTCTTACGTCGGGGTGCTTGTTTTACGTGAGTCCCCTCGCCTCTTACGTCGGGATGCTTGTTTTACGTGAGGCCCCTCGCCTCACGTCTGGGTGCTTATTTATTTTGAATCTCTTTTATATGATTCACATTTATTCGATTAAATCATCAAGTATATCATCTTGTTCTTGATCATTTCTTTTAATGGCATCCATAATTCGATTCAAGACAGCTCTGCTTGGGTATTTCATATTAAATTGATGCCGTACATAGCCTAAGTACCATATGATACTTGTTACATGAGCGCAACATCCTAATGTTCTGGCACCAGTCTTACATGTGCAATAATATCCAAGAATCAATTCATCATTATTATCATCCGATTGATACGCAATCCACATTTGATATTTAACTTGATTTCGAAATCGTGAATATAGTATGAGATTAGGCGACATGTGAATCGATGAGAGTCGATTGATGCTAATTTAAAGTCTGGGGGGAGGGGGGGTTTGGTTTGACTCCCAAAAAGAGGTCACGTGACTTACAGTGATTCATTCCCTAGTCGAGACCGAAAAATATATTTTTTAAAGAATTTTACGTTTTGCCTTCGGAGGGATGGGCAGAGGGAGGGGGCAGAAGGGTAGAGGATCATATTTAAAAAAGTACTACTATTGAATTTTAGGAGGTTAAGTAGGTGAAAAGCGCACTACAGCATTCCTTAAACACGGATATGCTTAAATGATAGTATTTTCGAATAGGCACTGTTATTGACTTTTGACCCCTCGTATTTCGGAAACCGTTCATTTGTCGACCTTGGACCTATTGCGACTTTTGATCAGGATGTCAAGAACTACATCATACTAAAAATTCAGCTAATTTGATCGGGGTAGTTTTTCCATAAGAATCGTGCGGGATCCTTTTCATTTAAGAAAGATCTTTATCATTCACCATCAATGCACATCTACACACAATGCAAAAAGAAAAAATGTACAGTTTTTCTTTCGATAGAAGATTGCATTAGCGATATTCGTTAATGACATTAGTGACGTGTATAATTTAATCCCATTTTGAGTAGTGATAGGTTATATAATAAAGTGCAAATTAAATAATAAAATTAGCTCAATCTTACCATGTAAAATTGAGACATTCAAATAGCAATATCATTGTTTTTTACTGGTTCAGATTTATCTTTTGATTTTTTTATTGTTTTTTATAATATTTTAATAAAATTTTAACCTATTATATTTTATTATTAATCAAATATTATCTTTTGTAATTGGTAACGATTGATTTAACGCGATTTTAACTTTAATTATATTTTAATTATAATTGTAAGAGATGTTAAGATATTAAACTATAAATATTATAATCTTTTTATTTTAATCTTTAAGATCTTTACATTTAACAATTACTTTAATTTTGTTTGAAATTTCCCATGAGTGCTCTGCACTGCTTACCTCCAGGCCTAAGGCAGCCAGTGCAGCGAACTTGTGCACTCAGCTACACTGAAATAACAAATAGCATTAATTAGCCCAATTTCATAACTCACTTTAACCGAAGATTAACTTGTTAAAGGAGGACATTGCGTCTAATTTACATTGCGTCTAATGTCCGATGTAAGACATCCGATTAGATACAAATGGCCTTAGACGTAATGTAATCTTTTAAGGAACTAAACTTCGATTAGAATAAGTTGTGGAACTAGATCTTACACCAGTTCCGGAATAAAAAATTCCTTATGTCCGATTTCACCAATCGCATTTAATTTTAATCTTAGTTCAATTCACTTTTTGTCTCTTTCTAAAGGGAGAGTTAGAAGAAGATAAAGAGTGAGTTAAACTAACAATAAGATTAAAGTTAAACGCGATTGGTGTCGAAGCAACTAGTAATACTTTTGAACTAGTTCAGTTTAGATGCAGGAATAAAAAACATATCTTTTATGGTGATCATAAGTCAATATTATTAATTTAATGTCATGTCCATTAATTACTAAATTTTTATTTTAATGTCATTTCTCAAAAATTTGATCAATTTAATTCCCAAATAATTGGAAAATAATTGGTATTAGATATTCTCATTAAATATTCTTCATAGGTTTAAAATCCTTGAATATATAAAAAATAGCTATTCTAGATGTTGTAGATATCTAAATGTCCGCAATTCGAAGTTTCATAAATATCTACAGGATATGTAAACCAATATCTTGTAAATATCTGTGCAACATTCAGTGGATATTTATTATATATAGATACATTTTTTATTACGTATACATTGATATTTATTTTTGGATGGATATTTATTTAATATTCTGTACATAAATACATATATGATGGAATTTAAAAAAAAATTAACTATTTGCAAATAATTATATGGAGCTCTGGAGCTCCTTGTGAAAAGGTAGAGGAGATACAATTATAATAATCTCTTTGATCGATAAGCCGTGATTTATGGGAGCTGTGCCGCGGTATATTACTGTCTATTACTGTCTTATAATAGAATTCCACTTTCGGGTTAGGTGTTTTCCTTTTCGCCTAACGGCAAGGCGCGAAGCTCGTGAAAGTATATGAATATTTATTTTTAGCCATTGGATATCCATGATAGTTATTTGATAAATATACACTCATACTAAAAAAAACGGGCTACTAAATTTTAGTAAAATATTTTAACATCTTTTAATGATCACAATCTTTTCAACAAATCAGTAAAAAATCACCGTATTGATGTGAAATAATACTCAAATTAAACAGTCCTCTTAAAAACTAAAAAAAACCAAATTTGAGTTACAAAAAATGTTTTACAAAATGATAAATGCTGAAGGTAGACTTTAAGAAATAGAAAACAAATTTTTTTTAATAAAAATGTTTTTAAACTTATTTATTACTTAACAAATCCATATTTTAATATGGATTTGTTAAGTAATAAATAAGTTTAAAAACATTTTTATTATAAAATTTTTATTATAAATTTTTATTATATAAATTTTCTACATATGACCTTTTTTCATAAAGTTATACCGTTTTGAAGAAAATATTATAAAAAAAATATTATAAAAAATGAAATTTTCCTTGTAAAATCTTTAAAACTTATTATTTTTAAATTTTAACATCTTTTATTGAACAATAAAAAAATGATAAAGTTTTAGATATTTTGAGATTACGACTTTCATATTTATGTATCTTAAGAAAAAAATAAAATTAAATACAAATTATGTCCGTGCACTATAGCGCGGATTTCAGTTTTGTGTTATAAAATGTATTATTTAAAGTAAGATTTGTATATGACATAATAAAACAAAAGAAGATGCTAGGTCATCGAGGAGAATATAATATACGCAATAAAACAAAGGAAGATGTCTAACGTATGTTTTTTCTGTTGCTTTTTCACTTGCGTTTGCATTGGCTATTGATACGTTGCATAGTTTAATGCTTGCTCTTCTGAGATGATTTAGTTTTTTCGTCGTGCATTAATAAAAAAAAATGTATATTACAATCGTACAATTTGTGATTACTGCTATCCAAACACTAAAATGGATGCTTTACACAATGTTAAGTCAAATGAAGTAAAAAAATTGGTTAAAACATTATGTGATCTAGTGAATTCCACAAAAGACGTGAATTTTTCTCGTGGCAAAGGATCTTTTTGAACTAGTGAACTAGTAAGTGCCTTTAGTAAATTACAAAATAAAATTCTTATTTCTTACAAATATCACATTATATTATAATTCGATGTTTATTATAATTATTATAATTACAAAATGAAGTAGTTTTATTATCATATTTAATCATATATGCCTTAATTAAAGTATTGTACCAACGAATACAGATGTGAACAGATACAATACATGTGGTATTATATTATCTAATATTTTTAAAGACGTTGTACATAAAAAATTTTAGTCATAATTATAATATCATAAGCAAATACATTGATCACAGTCAAGTACTTTAACAATAATAAAAAGGTACAATTTTTTTATAAATAGAATATTATTAATCAAAACATAAGTTATTGAATTATAAAGAAATAAGAATTTTATTTTGTAATTTAATATTGTTTTAACAAAATTGATTTTATATTAACGAAATTTTAATTTAATGTTTAAGATTATAAAATTTTTGTACCAAAATTATTATAAAAATAGTTTCTAATAATTTCACATTTTAAGTATTGCTATAATTTGTACTATTTATATTTTTCAGCTATTTCAAAAACAAAAATTAAAATTTGATCAGAAGAAATACATGAATTACAAAAGGATATGGAATAATAATTATGAAAATATCCAAGATATTGTGCAGAAAATATTACAATCTCGATTCAGTGATGCAACCAATATTAAGACAGAATCAATTTTGTATAAGGATAATATCTCAAATGAAAGAATTTTGCATAAAACCTATTCACCTTTGATGCCTGAAGAAATTGATTTCTACAAATGAAATCTACAAATGAAAAATTACATGATGTTAATTATAAAACATTATGTAATAATTCCATTACGCCCCAGCAATATATACTGCGATTGTTGCGTAAGTTGCTTTTTAATGATAATGATGAGACTGATGATAATAAAACATTAAATAATAATTCCACTACGCCACGGCGATATACATTACGTTTAACACATAAGTTACATTTTTATAATGATGATGATGATGAGAAAGAGGATAATGATTATATTGATAATGATAATGATAATAATATTCATAATATTTCCAATGTTACGAAAGAAAACGGAAATAATATAGCTTCTGTGATTAATAGTGATTATACATCCAGCAATAAAAGCAATAGTAACGATAATTCCATAAATTATCAAAATTCCAATTTATTAAGTCAAAAGAAATTTTGTATTCTGCAGGGACGATTTCATATTGAACGAAGTATTATTTTTAATGAATATGAAATAATAAATGAAGATAAAATACGAGAAAAAATACAATATACTATAATATATACATTAAATTTTTCTTGTCCGTTACAATTTTATGGCGGAATACGACAAAATAAAGACTGTTTAATTACATACGCAAAGTGTAGATATAGCAGCCATGTACAGCAATTTAAATTTGATATTACAAATTTGAATAATGGTATTATTGATATATTTGTTTCTAGTACAAAATATACTGAAATAATACATAAAGGTTCACTTATTTCTTGTACTTTAAAAGGTGAAGCTCGAGATGAGGCTAAGACGAAAATGCGTTATATGTCTCCTCGAATGTTACAAATAATACATTACAAAATATGAATCATGAAATTGCTCAAGATGGATATTTAGAAGATTTATGTATGCTTACAGTACATATCAAAAAGCAAAATCAGAAGACAATAATAAAAATGATTTACAACTTGCCTCATATGATTTATCTGATTTATTTCAAAAATATATTGTATATCAGCAATCTAATGATCCATATATAAAAAATACAGGTTTACCATTTCATGTATATATGTATACAGAAGAACAAATAAATACATCAGATAAGAGTGACATTATACTTCATTTTGATGCTACTGGTTCTGTTATTCGCAAACCAAAAAATATAAAGTGCAAACGTATTTTGTATTATGCATTGGTAGTAAATAAAAATGATACTATTCTGCCAATTGCTGAAATGATTACCGCAGTACATGATACTAATATAAGCATATTTTTAAAAACATTCTACCATTTTTTACGGATAAAATATTTTCCTTGGCCATTCTTAGTTGTTGTTGACTGGAGTTAAGCGTTAATAAATGCAATAATGAACGAATGGAATACAATGACAATATCAAAATATTTAGAGAAAGTTTACATTACGCTTCATAAAAAAGAACAAATAAGATCAAATTTAATTGTTGTACATAGCTGTTGAAAAGTCAACTTTAAAAACGCATTTCGTCTAGTATTCATAAAAAACTTTCACATTATATAACAAATAAAAATCTTATATTAGAATGCATGGGAATATTGATACATTGTAATACTTTAGACGATTTAGATTATTGTTACGAAAAGTTTATGACTATATTATTGACATCTTCTTCTGAAGAGGCTCATAATAATATTATTGATATCAATGAATTTCGCACTTTAAAGTATAAAGTTGAAAGTGAAATATACGAAGAAAACTCCGATTTTGAAAGTAACGCAGACTTTTTAGATGAAAATGATAAACTAGAAGATTCAATTCGCCATTTTTTAAAAGATACATATCCAAACTGCAAGAATTAAGAAATAATGTTGAAAATAATATTATAAAAGATAAATACTATGCTCCGGAAATTGGAGATTACATTACAAATCATTATATGCCATTTATTCCAATGTGGTCTGCGTTACTATTGAAACTGATTACACCTGATACAATTCGATTAAGTAACGCAAATATCGAAGGTTATTTTAACATTATAAAAAAAATGTTTTAAATAACGAAGTAAATTTAAAAGTTGAACGTTTCGTTAAGAAAATGAAAGATTATATTAGACGATTGTTAAATTACAATTAAATATACCTTTAAAACGCAGAAAACGCAGTAATATTCAATATTCTAATGTTCAAAACATAAATAACACATTAATAGAAGAAACGTGGCAAAAGAAGCGAAAACTTATGTATAGTCATTTTGAAGGCTGCTGATTAGGACGCATAGCTAAAAAATATAAGCTTCATACAAGTACACCTATATCAAATAAAAGTACTGTTACGTTCTATGAGCTCCACGATTCTTTTCTTTCTTCGAAACGAATTTTAAGTTTACATGTTTTCAAATTTTCCTATATCTGGAAAATCATGGAAATAACATGAGTATAATATAATAGATAGGTTTTTTGATTAAAAAACATGAAAATTGTTTCTAAATACATGATAACTCAGTGCATGTATATAGAAAAAAGCATACTCTTTCAAAATTCAAGGTCAGATTTCAAGAATTTTTCGAAAAAAAATAAAAGTAGCTGCCTTGAGTCAGCTAAAGTTACATAATTTTTACTGTAACAATCTAAATTTCTACGGTTCGTGATATAATGGAACGTACTTAAAATACATGGATTGAGAGTTTATATGTTTCTAAGAAGTTGTAAGTTTAACATAACTTAAAAATTTGAAAACATGTAAATTTAAAATTGCAATATCTCAGCGAAAAAAAAAAGATATTTGAGCAAACTCAACGGCATTTGAAAGAGGAAGACTTGTTCTTTAAGATCCCGAGTATACTTTTTTGTTGAAAAAAAAACCCGTCGTGCTACATAATCTCAAAAATGGGCAAAAACGGTGTTTTTTGCACCTTTAGGTTAGGATATCTCAAAATCCTGACGTGATAGAGCAATTCTGCGGCCAGATTTGAATTCAGCGCATCGAAAACCTTCGGAAAAGTATAGTCTGGTTTCTGGGTAAGAAGATCGGTCTAATTTTGTTGGCCTGTGTAATTAGTAAGTCTAATCCAATTATACTCCTCTTTTTCATTCATCGTTAAGTTTGTCATTGGAAAGGATTTTAATTATTTAAATCAACAATTAAATAATCGAATAACCAAAAGATAAATTAAATGATTATTTTCATTCATCTTTAACCAAATCAGATCAACCATTTAAATCTCGTCCTTTGGCTCATTCCTTAATTCACCTCTTCACGAACAATTGCCTGTTCGTCGAGAATCTCCGCAAGGCGGTTCACGAACAATTTCCTGTTCGTCGAGAATCTCCGCAAGGCGGTTCACGAACAACTCTCTGTTCGTCGAGAATCTCCGCAAGGCGGTTCACGAACAATTTCCTGTTTGTCGAGAATCTCCGTAAGGCGGTTCACGAACAATTCCTCACTCACCTCGAATTTCTATAATACCGTTCACAAGCAATTCCTAATCTTAATTGAGTTTTAAGAACAGATTCCTCCTTTGACTTCCCTTTAAAATTCCAATCTTTTTGAACTCATTTTCGAACTAAGTTATTTCTTTCATACTTAACTATACAATCTAGTTAAAAATAAAAAATTTTTCGGGACTAAATCATTATTTTACCTAAACTTGAATAATCTTCTCCCAATGACAATAATAATAGAATTAGGAAAAGTTATATCTGCGTAAATTCCTTGACCGTGAAATTATTATTAGTGCCTCACGGTAAACGGCGGGCTGCATTGCGGTGGCGGAATCGTCGGAACAAGCGTTCTAAGGAGGAACAGTTCACGGCGGAACTTCCCTGCGATAAATTAAATAATATAAATAATCTCTCCCCCGTTGAAAACACACACCATGACACTAACACGCATCCACTCGTCAAATCCTCCTCGATCCCTGCACCTAGTTACCCCCCCTATCTCCTCATCAGTACCTTCCTCCCCCTCCCCCAGCACACCTGTCCCAAGTTCACCACCATTATCCGAATCACCCCCCAGATCTCCCATCCCTATTCTACTTGAACCTTCTCCTCCTCCTCCTCCTCCATCTACTCTCCCTTTCGAACCCTCTCCTTCCCCTTCCCCCGCACCTTTACCAGAATCTCGATCTCTGTCTCCTATAACCCATAATTACCCTCGACTCTGATCCTCCATCCTCTTCCTCGGAGTCCTCAGAATTCCTCGAGGATCCGGAGGATTTCCCAAGAGATCTTCCCGATTTTGAGGAGAGTTCCCATGACTCGGACTTCTCCTCAGACTACCCTTCAGAATATTCTTCCCCCTCCCGTATTGAGTTTTTAAATTATTTTATATCCCAGTTCCCTCTCCTCGAGTTCCCAATTCCAGAAGGTCCTTTTTGTGGGTCCAGATAACCAAACGAAGACTTCCTACATTATTTATCTACTGCCCCCCTATGCAATTATTCCTTTGGTTTCTCCCTGGCTCACACATACCCTGGCCGTTCCCATCCAAGCCCTGCTAAAGAAATTCCCTCCATCCACCATCCAGTTTGAAGACCCTTGACCTCTTACCCCCTCCTTAAGCCTTCCTTCTAGATCTTTTCCTCACAGAATAAAAATTGAAAATCAAGAAATTGTAAACTCCAGCCAGGATTTAATAAATTTAGAATTCCCCTCATTTATTCTGCCTAAATGACTTTTGTGTAACACCCGCGAGATTAGACTCACACACACTCACAAATACAACACACACACACACAGATTCTCTATTATGAAATTTTTATAATGAAATTTTGAATAAATTTGATATATAGTTCAAAGAAAAATTTATTTCTATTTAACCCAGTCACTTCTCCGGGTTCTCAAAATCGGACAGGTCCTCGTCCCTCTTAAAAGAGATTCGATTCTCTTACCAAAAGGAGACGAGCGCAACGGCCTTTACTCGCAGAGGAAAGGAACCATTGTGGTCACTGACCTTTGTCAGGCCCCAGACGCGCTCGACCCGATCCTTTCACACGCCTGAAAGTGTCACCAGGTAAGTAGGTTGGGTCCTTCCAGATGGCCTTGGATCTGGACGTAACATACTTGTAAAATTTGGTCCCGTCACTCATTCCGGTTTCCAAAATCGCACATTGCAATCCCGGACGAGCCCCCAAAATTTTACAAGTAGGTTGCGTCCTTCCAGATGGTCCGACCTTTCAAGGGTCTGGATGTAACAGTACTAATGATAAATATATCAAAATTAAACTTGAGTGAAAGTTTAACTCATGCAAATGCCCTCAAAAATGGATTATTTATGGATGTTGAATATTACATGGAATCATCAAATCCTACATTTACAATTGGACAATACGGATCAATAACAAATATGCCAGTAATAGGATTTGATATATATAATCTTATCGCAGAAGAATTTCGTACTTTAAAAAACCAAAATTGGATTAATGGCAAAATCATTGATTGTTTTACAATTACGTTAAATAACGACTCTGGTAATTTTGTATATGTTCCTGCAAATCATTCACATTATATGATAGGAGATTCCTATAAAACGTTTAAGAATGCACATTGGCGTATATATAATATAACAAATTCTGTTAGTGATACAATGTTAATATCTTATTTGTGCACATCGCATTGGTATCTTTTAATTGTTGATTTAAACAAAAATACTATTTTGCATTTAGATCCCAAATTTATAGAAAGTTCTGACAGAAAACGAGCAACTATAGCATTTAAAAATTATATACAGGAAACTTCTTTAGTAGATATGTCTGGTAAAGATATATATGATAAATCATGGCATGAAATAACATGCAATAATAGACCTTTTCAGAAGGTCTTTACGTTTAATTGCGGAATATATGTAATATATTATTTAGACTGTATAATACGCGACATACCATTTGATGAAAACTTTAATCCTGCACAATATCGAATTGTAATTGCCGAAAACTTATTAAAATCATCTAGATATATGAAAGAAGTTTGCGAATATTGCTTTAGCGATCGCAAAATTCCTCCAGTAATGTGCAATACTTATCGACATTGAGTACATCAATTATGTCTGAAAAAGAAATTTAATGACACGACAAATTGGAAACATCCAAATGCAAAGTATAGATGCTTATTGTTTAGCAAAGGTTTTCGATCCTCAAGAGAAATATGTTAAAATTAATTAAAGAATTAGACTCTTTAGGATTTAATCATACGAAAATTAAGGAATGAGCAATAAGAGTCAAACGCGGATGGTAGTGCGTAAAATTTTTCAGAAAAATTGTTTACGACAATTAAAAATTAGCATATCAATGCATGCAGCAAGCGAAAGATTCGGGTTCGATTCCCGATTCAGCGACTTCGCTTCGTTATTTTTTTCGTCTACATCTTTAGGGAGGTACAGAGAGGTTATAGAATTCTCACAAATGAGAATCTATAATTTATATAAATGGTAAATGCACCAAGTATAAAATATATACTTAGATATGGCCTTGTGCTATTTCTAATGGGTCCCATGAACAATTTTTCTGAAGTAATTTTACGTACTACCATCCGCGTTTGACTCTTATTGCTCATTCCTTAATTTTCGTATGTAAAATAAAGTTTGTGTTACTCCATACAAATCTGCTTTTCCTGTCATGTACGTTTCTAACAATGTATTTTTCAATCTTATCATTATTTTAATATGATGTTGAAATTTTTTTTCTTCCATTGCTAAAATACTGTTTCGTTATATAACAACTTATTCTTATTATAATTCTTCTCATAATTATTCAAAAATATTTTATACTAGAAAATATATCAATTTAATTTATATATAGAATAAAAATTACAATTCAGAAATGTTTCTGTTTACTTTTGTTTTCTTTTTACGTACCTTTACACAAAATTTATATAAATATAAAAATCGTACATTACATTTCTCGAATTTTGTTGTATAATAAAATTTTTTAAATAGTCTAGGGAAAGTTTTTTGAACATGGGATATCTTCCAAAGGGTATCAAATCAATTTTTTTTTTAGTTTGTTTTTGGCACTCAGAAGTTCCTTTGTGCCAAAGGACAAATGGAACAAATCATTTTTATCAAAGACAGAATTTTTTAAATGGTCTAGGTGAAGTTTTTTGAGTATAAGAGTATCTTCCGAAGGGTGTATCGGATCGATTCTTTTTTTATTTTGTTTGTGGCTTTCAGAAGCTTTTCTGTACCAAAAGAGAAATGAAACAAATCATTTTTAGCACAGACAGAATTTTTTAAATGGTCTAAGGGAAGTTTTTTGAGCATAAGGGTATCTTCCGAAGGATCGGATTGATTCTTTTTTTATTTTGTTTGTGGCTTTCAGAAGCTCTTCTGTACTAAAGGAGAAATGGAACAAATCATTTTTATCAAAGACAGAATTTTTTAAATGGTCTAGGGGAAGTTTTTTGAGCATAAAGGTATCTTCCGAAAGGTGTATCGGATCGATTCTTGTTTTATATTGTTTGTGGCTCTCAGAAGCTCTTCTATACCAAAGAAGAAATGGAACAAATTATTTAAAAAGAAAATCGTTCCAGGAAAGTTCCAAACTTCAACCAGCTAGATAAAGTCAAACAATGTACAATAACTCCACCGGAACTTTGTCTAAAAATGATGACATTTTCTGAATCTCTATCAAACTCTGATATATTTTTCTGCACCCATTGTAAGGCCAAGCTCACGTCCTTCACACGCTGATTACCCGTTGCTACTTCATCATATAAATTCAAAAATCCTGAAGAAATTCGTATAGTAGTATGTCCTTTTCTTTGATAAAATTAATTTAAATGAAATGTTTAGATAACTACTTACTTCGGAAAAAAATAATGCTCTTTAATAATAATACGCTTTTGTCATTATAAGCATATCCTGCACTCACGTCAAAAATTATAATTTTAATAATAAAATAAATACCAAATTTGTTTAAATTGATTTATATATAAATAATTTGCACTTTATATCTATGAAATTAATAATACATTAGTTTTTAACATATTGCTTTCATACACAATTGTTGCAAATTGATTTATTATAAATATTTATTTGTCGTTAATATTATAATAGATCTTTCTCGAAGAAAACAATCTTACATGCAATAATTCGAAAATATAAATTTAAATTTTTTTATACAAGTTTATAAAGAGTAAAAATATGAGTAAAATTATAAATTTAAATCTTTTTATACGAGTTTGATTGAAGGAATTTGTTGTCTGTAATAGTATTAATATATAAATAATTTAAAATGCGCCATATTTAATCTAAATGTTCTAAATTATGAGAGGAAATAAGCAAATGATATACGCATTAAATATGTACTAATATAAATAATAACTTATTGCATATCAAACTAATTCGTAATAATATACTAGGACGCCTAATCTGTAATTTAGAGTAACTAACACTACATCTTTTTGCACAATACAATCAGAATCATAAAGAGTCGAATCATCAGATCCGGGAAAAAAGACACCACTATGTATTCATACTATGACAGGGCGTTTTTCCAAAGACTTAATATCTGTCGTAAATACATTTAAATAAAGACAGTCTTCGTCGCCTATAATAATTTTTCTATTATAGAAAATACTGTCTTTATTTAAATGTATTTACCACAGATAATTATATATTTGAACTGCAACATATTTTGAAGCATCTCTGCTGCATGGCACTCTGGTAGTACAGGATCCTATATAAAAAAGTCGCCAATAAAATATATTAAATATTAAGTTCTTTGTAAGAAATATGCTTGTAATCACTATATCAATTTTTATTTGTAATCACTATATCAATTTTTATTTGTATTGATTATTGATATATTTCTCAAATATGAACAAATTTTGCTATCAAAATTAAATATTAATATTTTGTTATCATGTATCGTGAGTTACACGTGCGTTTTAAAAATAGCTTTTTTTAAACGAGATATACTTTGCGAAAATCGTATGTCATTCCACAAAATGGACATTTACATACGTGATGTAACATTATCTATTAAACTTTAGAAGTGTCGACCTGTGCAAGTGTTTATAGTTATTAATCGTATGGATACATCGTTCCCTCACGTGCTTTTGCAGTCAGTGTATTGAAACATTATATAGTAGAATAAGTAAATTGATTAATTAAATCGATTAATCGTGCTTTTTCATGGATTTTAAATTAAATTAACAAAATTTTATTAATAATTTTGCTTTTTGTTTTGTATAATCATTTCTTATACAGGGTGTCAGGAAATTTTTGACCTTAATGAAGTAAGGAGGTATATTGGCTCAAATTAAGAAGGAATGACCTCTATTGTTTTGTGATTGTCGCAATAATTAATGAAAAATTAAATAAAGAAAATCGGCCAATGCGCGTGGCTAGAAGCACACGATGGCGAAGGCGATCTGACTGTAACATAATGGCGGCGCGCGGCGAAGCGGTAATTGAGGAGGGGAGGAGCGATAAGTGTGTAAGCGCGTGGCGAAGGCTCCTCCCCTCCCTAATCACTTGTTACTTTGTAACTGTTGATTACAAAGTAATCTGTCAACCGTTACTGTTGTAACGGTTGACTTTTACTTCAACCGTTACTGTTGTAACGGTTGACTTTTCACCGATTTTAATCTCCTTTGGTGTGGCGAATCTACATCGAAAAAAGTTGATCTGTGTTCGAATTTTTCGTCCAATGCGTCTTGTAAAAAAAATTTTTTTTTCTCGATGTTTAGAGAAATTGCCAGGTACGTTATCAGGCCTAAAGAAAGACATCCTTTCGATTGGTGCCGCTAGTTCAGTGGCAGAGCGCAAAAATAGTAATCCTGAGGTCCCAGGTTCGAGAGTTTGGACTGTCATAATTTTTTTATTTTTCTTTATTATTTTATTTATATATATAATATGTATATAACATGTATTATTTATTATGTTAAACAAATATTCGGCATACTAATAATGTTAGAATACACACTTTTCATTTTTCATTATATTTAGTTTTACAAAATCGATTTTTCTACCTGCTGTGAACCGCTGGATGCTCATCCGGTGCAATGTAACAAATAAACAAAAAATGTATTTATTTTTTTTTTATTTTTTAACTAATTATTTTTTTATCTATTTAATTCTTTATGTATCTATTATGTAACTATTTCTTTATCTATTTATATAATTTATTACTCATTATTATTTTCTGCATAAATATGTAATAAATATATTATAAATATATAAGTAAGATATTTTCTAATCGACCTTCTAGAACTTCTAGTCTTTGACAGGATCACACGACCTTTCTCTCTCCTACTCGCGTAAGGTTTTCTGTAATGATACTTTAACGGCGATAGCATCTAGCGGTTCACAGCAGGTAGAAAAACCGGTTCATTCAAGCCTTCATTTAAGCCTTCTTTCCTTAAGGTTCCGGAGTACTCACCGTGAAACTCTGAGTTGACGGTGGTGACATATAAGAATATGGTAGGAATAAGAATTATAAGGCGTGAAAAATGGCCTCGTAAGCGAGAAATGACACCCAATTTACGTTGCGTCCCATTTCATAACTATTTGCTTTGTGCTAGTGTTGTGATGTGCAATATATTAAGGAAACTTATAAAAATGGACGGATACCCGTGTAGAAAATTGTTAAGGATTTCCTTAAAAAACTAAAGGTCTCGATAAGGACATACTAAGGATACATTAAAAACTATTGCCTTACTACTGCCTTATTAGGATTGTATAAGGATGCCTTAACTTTCCTTACTATTTTAATAAAGCCAATTTATAGGGCCCAAAATGGATTTCTTAAGGATGCAATATTTGAGAAAATAAGGATTTAATAACGTCTGTACAGGGCCTCAAAGGAATTGCTAAAAATAACTTTAATTAGATTATAAATCTTAAAAAATTAAAGGCCCCGATAAGTATAATATATATTTAAAATACCCTAAAATCATTGCCTTACTACTGCCTGATTTGGACCTTATTAGGGATTTTATAAAGACCTTATTTTAATAGGGCCAATTTATTAGAGCCATAATTTCTTAAGGATACAAAATTTGGGAAAAATAAGGATTCAATAACGTTGTAGCTGGGACCTCAAAAGGAACTAAAAATATTTTAAAGATTATAGATCTTAAAAAATTAAGCCCCGATAAGTACATATTTAAAATACTCTAAAATCATTGTCTACTACTGCCTGATTTGGACCTTATTAGGATTTTATAAAGACGCCTTAACTATATATATATACATATTTTAAGGGTCAAATTCTAGGGCCCAAATGGATTTCTTAAGGATACAATATTTAAGAAAACAAAGATTTAATAACGTCACTGCTTAACAAGGACTCAAAAAGAATTGCTAAAAAAT
>JAPIVC010000904.1:0-20207 GCA_030586385.1 Camponotus fellah
TCTCGAAGGATCTCGGCTTTTCGTGAATTCGACAGTTACGGAATCATGGTTCAAATTTGTCTATCTGACGAGTTGTTTATTGTCTTTAGATCCTTCGAGAAGGGTGCGCGCTGTTTTGTTTTAGCGCAGATAAAACGATATATCATTTAACGGCTGTCAGGGGCACCGAGCTAGTTGTTGGGCCCGACTCTCTTTTCTAATCGAGCATAATTACTCGATTTTTTAATTATAGATGTTCGATTCGCTTCGAACATCCCGCCCGCCTTGCCCGAAGCTTCGGATGAAAAGGTGTACCGGAAGTTGTTGTGTTACGAATATATTTAATCTAGCAGATACAAATAAATTCTCTCTCTATATATATATTTTTTTGAATTAATGGTGTGATATAATTAATTGCCTCTATTAAAACCGTGCGAGTTTATGGCAAAGTTCAAGAATCTGATACAGGTAATTATTGCTATAGTATTCTAGCATAAGGGAGCGATGTAAATTATTTATTTATTAACTTCTCGCAGGATTTGTCAGTCGTTGTATCTCGCCGCATTATGATCGCAGACTGGCAAGAGGACTAGTTTCGCGATCGGTCGCCTCCATTCGAAGCTCGCCGTTCGGACAGTTACTACGCGCACCTGTTCATCATCTCCCGGGTGCGTTTTTACGATTCGCGCTAGCGGCCACCGGGTTGGTGGCGTGTTTTCGTTCCTGACGAGGCATAATCGTCCGACCTCGAAGCTTGCCTCTTTCTGCCATTTCGGCTGGTGATGAAGGGTGTGGAGGTACTCCTTTGACCAACGCGCCCAGAAGTAGTCCCGCATCCATTGAAGCATCTGTCAGCGGCTCAGGTGGCTGAACGGCGAGTCCGACAATGACGGCTCGGGCACGGCAGTGAGGGCGGAACCGATGAGAAAGTGCCCGGGTGTCAGGACGGCGAAGTCCTCGGCGTCGTCCGTTAGGGCCTGTAGGGGACGCGAATTGAGACAAGCTTCTACCTGCGTGAGAAAGGTCGTCATCTCCTCGAACGTCAGCGTGGCGTCTCCTATCGTCCGGCGCAGATGATGCTTCAGGGATTTGACGGCAGCTTTCCAGACACCCCCGAAGTGCGGCGCGGACGGTGGATTGAAGCGCCATCGGGTTCCATCGCTGGCGAGCCGTTCGTCGATTCTTCGCTTGCTCAGACTGCTGGCCGAAAAGAACTGTCTCAGCTGGGCATCCGCTCCCACGAAGTTAGTCCCGCAATCGCTCCACAGAGTGTGACATAGCCCCCGGCGCGACGTGAATCGTCGCAAAGCTGCTAGGAACGCCTCGGCCGTGTAATCGGACACGGCTTCTAGATAAACCGCCCTTGTGCTGAGGCATACGAATAAACGCCTTGTATGCGCGATGTCCTCGTCCCCGAGTGGTCCTGAGGTGTATGGGCCCGGCGTAGTCGACTCCCGTATTGAGGAAGGGTCGGCTTGGAGTCACTCTTTCTGGTGGCAGGTTGCCCATCAGTTGCTGAGGGACCGCCGCCCGCCAACGAGCGCACGTCACACACTGGCTGATTACCAGCTTGACAAGTGCGCGGCCTCGCGGTATCCAATAATGCTGTCGAACCATTCCGAGTGTTAATTGAACACCGCCGTGGAGAGAGCGGAGATGGCAGGCCAGGACGACGAGTCGTGTGAGGTGCGATGTCCCTGATAGAATGACCGGGTGCTGCTCGTCCTTGGACAGGAAGCTGTTTTTCAGCCTCCCTCCTACTCTTAACAGGCCAAGCTGATCTACAAAAGGATGAAGTGGAGTAAGTTTATTTCGTTTAGTGAGGGGGCGCCCCTGAGTAAGAGAAGTTAACTCCTGGCGGTAGTGAATAGCTTGCGCTCGCCGGATCCAGAGGAGACGCGCTTCCTTCAGGTCGTCGGCAGTCAGTGGATCTGCGATAAAACTCGGGGGAGCAGCTGACGTCTCTCTAGATTTCCTCTGCAACAACTATCGTCGGCACCAGGCAGTGACTCGTAGCAGCCGATGTAGAGACGAGAACCGCGTCAGCTCTTCGGGCTCTTCCGGAGTGGGCGCGGCAGTAATGGCATGGGTCGTGAGCCGGGCCTCAAAAAGCTCAGTCGTAGTGGATGGCTCGGCGAAGGCTCGCCAGAAGTCGTCGTCGCTGGATAGCTAGGAGGGGCCTGTCCACCACAGGTTGTGGTTAACGAGAGTCCCCGGAAGCAGGCCACGCGAGGCGCAGTCGGCAGGATTCTGCGCACCGGGAACGTGACGCCAGTGAGCGTCGTGGATGGTTGTGATGTTTGGATCTCCGATACCCGGTTGGCCACGTAGGTCTTCCACTTACTCGGGTGCCCTTTGATCCATCCCAATACTACAGTGGAGTCCGACCAACAGCGTACCGAGGTTCGCTGCAGTCTCAAAGTCGTTCGTAGGTGAGCCACGAGGCGAGTGAGAAGCGTGGCTGCGCACAGGCGCGGGAGCGAGACCTGCTTGAGGGGGGCAACCTTTGTTTTGGCTGCCAGAAGGCTGACTGCTCATCCGTTTCCGGTTCTCTGCCGAAGATATAATACGACGGCAAAGGCGCGTTCCGACGCGTCGGCGAAGCCGTGCAGTTCGACATCCTTGTCTGGAAGATCGGTAATTATTCGGCGGGGAACTCGTATGGCCTTCAAGAGTGGCAGTTCGGCTTGGAATGTACGCCAGAAACGGGTTGACTCCTCGTCTAAGGGGGTGTCCCAGTCGACACCCTGGAGCCAGGTACTCTGCACTGCGATTTTCGCGCTCACCGTCATCGGAGCAAGCCAACCGAGAGGATCGAACAGCCGGGCTGTAAGAGATAGCACTGACCGTCGAGTGATGGTCATCACGGAGATGACAGTCACACAGAAGGCGAAATCGTCTGTCAAGGGGTGCCATCGAAGACCCAGTGTGGAATGTGTGTCCGTGGGCAGCAGTCGCGTGATTCGCATTGCATCTGGTGCTCATCTGGGACGCCAGCAAGCAGTTCGAGGTGATTGGCTGACCACTTACGGAGAAGGAAGCCACCCGCCTCGCAAATATCAGCTAGTTCCTGCTGGATTTGATGGGCCTCCCCGAGAGTGGTTGCTCCCGTAAGGACGTCGTCCATGTAGACGTCATGGCGTAGAGTTTCTGCTCTCCGCGGATACTTTTCGCCTTCGTCGTCCGCAAGCTGTCGGAGTGTCCGCATGGCCAGGAAGGGGGCACAAGCTAACCCGTAAGTCACAGTATTCAGTCGATAGTCGATGACTTCGTTCCTCTCCTGATAGCGCCATTCAATCCGTTGCAGGTCGCGATCGTCCTCGTGAACCAGTATTTGGCGGTACATTTTCTCCACGTCGGCAGTCAGTACGAAGCGATGTCGTCGCCAGCGTAGCAAGACGTCGGCCAGTTGCGGCAGGAGGTTGGGTCCCACTATCAAGTATTGATTTAAGGTATGACCGGCTGGGGTTGCGATCGACCCGTTGAACACGACCCTAAGCTTGGTCGTCGTGCTCGCCTCCCGGAGAACTCCATGATGGGGTAGATAGATGACGGGCCTTTTGCTTGAGTGAGCGTGGTCCACCGGGCTCATGTGGTTCAGGCTCTTGTAGCGGCTCATAAAGTCCGAGTAGAGCTGCTGAAAGTCCTCGTCTCGGTGGAATTTCCGCTCCATGCTCCGAAGCACGCGCAATGCAGAAGGGCGTGTGGATGAAAAATTCGGAAGAGGCTCCTTGATCGGCAAGCGCACAATGTACCGGCCTTCGGGTGTGCGGCGATGCGTGGAACGGAAGAAGTCGTCGCACTGCTGATCCTCGTGCGAGAGTGGAAGTGCAGGCTCGGATAATTCTTCCTGATGCCAGAATCGATGAACGAGTACTGTGAGATCCTCCTCGGCGCGGCACATGTGAGTAGAAGCGTGATCCGAAGCGGTCGTTGCTCCGACGGCTCCGGAAATTATCCAGCCTAGAGTGGTTTTCTGGGCGACTGGCTCTTGCGTTCCTCCTTTCCGCAGACCCTCTTGGATGATGTGCGCGTGGACGTCCGCTCCCAGAAGGAGCTCCACGGGATCTGACGCAAGATAGTCAGGATCGGCGAGCTCCAGCCCGCTGAGGTGATTCCAGGATCGCTGGTTGACTCGGGTGCCACTCTCATAGATCGTGAGCTGGTGGAAGACTAACGCTTGGAACGAGAGAGGGGTGTCTTCCCGCTGGGGAGAAATGGTCAAGGTGACTAGGCCTCTTGAGCGGCCGGTCTGCACGCCCCCAACGCCGAAAATGGACACGGAGGCTGATGATCGCGGCAGTCGTAGGCGTTGAGCAAGGGACTCGGAAATAAGCGACGACTCAGAGCCCTGGTCGATGAGGGCGCGCGCGAGGTGCAGCCTGCCAAAGCGATCGGCGACGCGGACTCTAGCGGTAGCGAGGAGCACAGTAAGAGGGGGCCTCCGCGTCGTATGAGAGGTGATCGCGCCGGTTTTAGAGGGGAAGGCGTCGTGCAGCGTAGAGTGATGACGCTCTTCACAAGTCGCGCATGACTTACGCGACGTGCACTCGCTCACCTTGTGCTTTCCCAAGCAATTGAGGCATAGATTATTGGCCTCAATATGCTTCCTCCGGTCTTCGGCAGTCTTGGCACGGTAATCATCACAAAACATTATATAGTGATCCTTTCTACAGAGCGAGCATCGACCGCGATTTCTCTCCTGCTTTCGGGCATTTAGCGCGCGCGTTTGACGGGAGGCGGGAGCGCTCGATTTAGAGGAGGTCGCCTCTCCCTTCACAGGCTGCAGGGACTCCAGGGTGTGCATTCGGCGTTCCAGGAACTGTAACAGCTCCGAGTAGGTCGGTGGTTCCGATGAGGAACTGATGGCTTGCTCCCATTCCCGTCACGATCGCGAGTCAAGCAGCTCGACTGTCAGGAAGACGAAGAGATCCTCTCCGCGAGTAATCGGTCGGCCTATGCTATCCAGCGAACTCGCGGTGCTTCGAATCTCGTGATAGAGTTTGCGCAATTCTGTTGCAGACTCACCCTTCAACCGCTGTAGAGCCGTGAATCGAGAAAGATAAGACCGGACGAGGAGTTTCTTATTCTCGAAGTGGTCCCTCAAGATCGTCCAGGCTCGAGGAAAATTCTCAGTTGTCGTTGCGATGCTTCGTACTAATACCTCCGCTTCTCCTTTCAGGCACGCTTTTAAGTAGTGAAGCTTCTCCACCGCCGGCAGGGAGGCGTCTCGACCGATGATAGATTGGAATAGATCGCGGAAGGCCACTCTTCGTACTTGCCAGAGAATTCGGGCAACTGGATGCGAGGCAACGTCGTATGATGTTGAAGTTGCTCGCTTGAGCCTGTCACTTGTGCAGGAGCAGGGCTTGAGAAGTGAGCGGCATAATCCAGGAGTATGCCCTTGTTGCAATACGCCTCCTCTACGACGGCGATGTAATCTTTGGTCAGGTAATCCGACTTGGCGATTTCCTCCTTATACTGCTGACGAAGGAGAGCGTGTTGGGCCTCAAAGGTCGCCCAGCACTTCTCTAATCCCGGCAACCGGGTCTGCACCGCCCCTGTGGTAATGTTGCTCTGATCGAGTTTTTTCAAGTTATCCACGGCACGAGCAATACGACCGTGCAACTCTCGCTGGCTCTGTAGAAGATCTTCAGCTTCCATCCTGATTTTCCTTTCCAGGTTCATCTTCGAGGACATTGTTTCACTTCACTCACGCTTCAGACACCGGCACTTAGGAAGATATCCGGCTCGAAGGACCATTAAATGTGCACGATAGTGCGACGATAGCGAGGAATTAAAAGGAGCGTGAGAAAAGCGATTCGGTTGAGGAACAGCGAAGTCTAATTATTTTTAATATTTAAACTGATTATGTATATTTACAGTATTTTATTTTGACAAAGAAAACCACGACAGTCACAATCTAATTCTTTCTTCAATTAATTTATAATGAAAATAAATTAGCCGAGAATTTTAACTGAATATTCATACCGCAAGCAACGGTGGAAATTCGTAATGTTCCGCGTGTATTCGATAGCGCTAAGTGATCGCGTCGGAGACTTTTTTAACAAAAGGCACGGCGCTCTCCGATCGCGTCAATATATACTTGAGCTCTTCTCGAAGGATCTCGGCTTTTCGTGAATTCGACAGTTGCGGAATCATAGTTCAAATTTGTCTATCTAACGAGTTGTTTATTGTCTTTAGATCCTTCGAGAAGGGTGCGCGCTGTTTTGTTTTAACGCAGATAAAACGATATATCGTTTAACGGCTGTCAGGGGCGCCGAGCTAGTTGTTGGGCCCGACTCTCTTTTCTAATCGAGCATAATTACTCGATTTTTTAATTAGATGTTCGATTCGCTGCGAACAATATTAATTATTTAACTGAATAATTAACTGAATAATTATTCTGATATTTATTTGAAACGTTCACAAACAATAACTATATAAAATTCTTTATATTATAATTACAATCTTAGAATTATTACTATTAGCAAATGCATAAAAAAATAATATAATTAGTTATTATAACTTATTATTTTTATAAACAAAGTTTAATAAATTTTAATTTATATTATATATTATATAATTTATATCTGAATATCTTATAATAAAACTTATAATAATAACTTATAATAAAGTTTAGGAGTTTGTGACGGAGCACCATTCCCGACGCCGCGGATCGGCTCGCCGGAGTCAGGTTTCGGGAGAAAGGGAGGCTCAGGCTCGCAAAACTACACGAGTTTGGCTTAATACAGGTTGTTTATTCAATAGTCGGTAGTTAAACAGACAGGTTTCGGGCAGTGGGCCTGCGCCAGATTTACAAATACATATATATATATATATATATACATATATATCTTATTCTACTAGTTATGGACAGGGAAATCGCGTGGCTGTCTTCGGACGCGCCTTAGCCTAATGTTATTTACAGAACGTATGATACTATTTACAGAGTGATTGAGTGCCCGATGCGTAACGCGGAAACCCCTTCACGGACGCGGGAAACCTAAAGGGTGGTCGCGTGCAACAAGGCACGGACACGGACCTAGCAGGGTCTACCGACCGAAGTCGGCAGAGGACGAGAGAACCCGTTCTCAGGGTGGTACATGGGTGCGCCCGTGGTACACCGAGATATTGGACGTCGGTAGCAACCGACCGGGCCTGGTAGCAACCGGGCTCTAGACCAGGGGAATTAAATCAGGATCCCAAAGTATAGCTGACCGCGGACTGGCTCGGCGCGAAGTCGGTGAACGGGCGGTTCGGTTGACGGCCGCAGGAACGGAACCCGGCTAGGGATCGCGGAAGGCGGAAGCAAACTAACTTTATTTCTTCCGTACAAATGGTACTCTAAGGGCCGTGAATACGGCGGGTTTTCTTGGAGGCCGATGATCGCTCGACGTCCAGGAGCCGGGGAAACGGTTGTCCTCCAAAGGCCGTGGATATGGCTGTCGTCCGGGAGCCACGGAGGTGGCTGTCATCCAGTGCCGTGGATACGGCGGTTGTCCGGGAGCCACGGAAGTGGCTGTCCCCAGTGCCGTGGATACGGCGGTCGTCCAGGAGTCGTGAGGACGGCTGTCGTCCGGGAGCCACGGAAGTGGCTGTCCTCCAGTGCCGTGGATACGACGTTCGTCCAGGAGCCGTGAAAACGGCTATCGTTCAGGAACCGTGAAAACAGCTATCGCCCAGAAGCCGTGAGAACGGCTATTCGGGTTGCGAGGATGGGAGCCGGATAGTTCCGGGCGTCGGTTGCAACTGACCGAGTACGGGAGCGCCCGTACCCTGGACCGGATCGTCCGCGGGTCGACGGAATGCTCTGGTTGTCGAGTGCACCCGACCGGGCACGGTAGAGACCGTGCTCTGGACCAAAGCGTAAGGATAGGAGCTCAGTAAGCTTCGATTGCCCAGGGTGCGCCCTGTGGCTTCGGGCGTCCCAAGAGTCGGGACAGGAATAAGTGCCGATCTGCCGGAGCGGCCGCCTTATATACCCGGCTGGCTTCCTCCACGCGATACCCCCCACACGGTCATGCGCGTTACGGTGGGGTAGGCCACGATTCTCAATCCATGGCTCCTAATCCGCGGCTCGGCCGGGGTGCTCAATCGGTGGCGCTTGGCGCCAAATTGGCGCCGCGCATGCTTGTCTATAAGTAACGGTCTCGCCGTTACACCACCCCCTCGTTTTATGGCGGCTTGTGGTCGGGCAATCTCTTGCAGGATAGTTGATGGCCCCGGTGGTCGAATCGGACCAACCAACGTCCCGTAGCCGTGCGCACGTGGTACTTACGTGCCTTATGTGCGGCGAAGTGCGGGACTTCGGCACTTTCCCCGTCGGGCAAATGAACCCGGACCGGCGGGGGCAGCGTCGGATCGGTCGTTGGATGCGTTACGGCCGCGCAGATCGGGATGGCCGGAGGTGTCGGTGGCGGCGCGGTCCCGGCATTAGTTGCCGTCGCGGGCGCTGATGATCGTCGGGTGAGCCCTCGACGAGGTGACGCGGTAGCTGGGGGGCCCCGAGGGCGCGGCAGTGGCGGCGATGGTTCGGCCAGGAAGATGGCCGCCTTCCGTGCCTGGTCGCGGTCCGACCGCTGGATCCGGGTTCCCGGCTTTGGTGGTGGTCGGCGTTCCTCCTCTCTCCATTCTCTCCTCTTCGCCGGTCTTTCTTCTTCCGAAGGCTCCTCGGAGTCGTTTCCAAAGAGCTCTCTGAATAGCGTTCGCTTGGCAATCAAATACTGAATGGTGTTGCGTACGCTCGCCTTATATACCCGGCTAGGCCAGGTCGAATGGTGGGGCAATGCCCGAACTGACCCCCCCCTTCGTCATCGTTTGGGGGTGCGTTCTTTAAGTCGCGCACAGGTACGCGGCGGTGCCATCTACTGGAATCGTCTTGTAGGTCAACGATAAACCGGGGAAATAATTTTACGAACGGTCATTGACCCTTGATAGCGCGGCGCTAGTTTGGCGTTAAAGCCCTCGGATTTGTCTGATAGGGGGTGGTCCCGTTTCCACACGCGCTCTCCTACTCGTGGTCGCCAGTCGCGCCTGCGCAGATCATAATGGCGCTGTTGTCGATGGAATGAGCGGGCCAGATTGATGCGCACGACCTCGAACGCGTCTTCGAGAGTTTGACGGACGGTCTCTGGGGCGGTAAGAGCTTGGAGCGGTCGCCGGTCGTCTGGGTGTGGTAGCGCAAGTTCCCTCCCGTGTATCAAAAACGCAGGAGTGTATCCGGTGGCCTCCTGTTTGGTTATGTTGAAGGCGAACTGTAACTGGAGTATGTTCTCATCCCAGTGCCGGTGCCTCTTCCCTATAAATTGCGCAATCATGGTTTTTATCGTCCGATTGGCCATTTCCACCGGATTACATTGCGGGGTATAGACCGGCGCAGTGCGATGAATGATACCGAGCGTTCGGAGTTCTTTAAATGGACGGGACTTGAACTGGGGGCCATTATCAGACACTAGTATATCTGAGCATCCGTGGCGATATATTATGTGGTTCGCGAACTCCTTTACGACGCTGTCAGCGGTAGCTTGACGCAATGGGGCTAACTCCAGTCACTTCGAGAAGCGGTCTTGTATTGAGAGCAGCCATGCCCTCGGGTGGAGCGTGGTAGTGGGTCTATTAAGTCTATAGAGACTTGCTACCAGGGGGCGGTTACGTTAGTAGCGTGTAATCGTTCTGCCGGTAGTTGTTGGGAGGCCTTGTATGCAGCGCAGCCTGAGCAATTTCGTAACGGGCTATGTCTCGGTACATCCCAGGCCAATAATATAAACGGGCGATTGTCTTTGAAATCCCTAGATGGCCGGCGGTTGGTTCGTCGTGAAACCGGCGTAATATTTCTGGTCGGTCCGGAGTGGCTATGCACCGTTTCCACTGCTCATGAGCAGGAGTCTCTTGGAAATTCAGGCTATGCAAGATGTGATGATAGAGCTTGCCTTCCTGCAGCCGAAAGGATCTGGATAATCTACCGGGTTTTTCCGTAAGTCCTTACAAATTTGTTGGTATCATGGGCAACCTTTGGCCTTCTGGATAGCGTTATTTTTAGGTTATCGGGACAGAGCATCGGCCACTTTATTTAGAGCCCCCTTTTGATATCGGATGTCGAAGTCGAATTGTTGCAATTCGAACACCCATCTTCCAAGGCGACCGGTAGGAGATTCGAGCCGCTGTAGCCACTTCAGCGATTGATGGTCAATGACTACTGTAAACCGATATCCTTCAAGATAGTCTCTCATACGGCAGATTGCCCATACTACGGCTAGGCATTCTAACTCGGTAGCGCTATACTTTTTCTCGGCCTAATTCAAGGTCCTACTTGCGTAGGCGATTACGCGTTCCCCTTGCTCTAGATTCTGGGTGAGGACGGCGCCCAGGCCGTGGGCGCTGGCATCGGTCTGTAGGACAAAAGGCCTGTCAAAATCGGGACAAGCTAAGACCGGGGCCGTGATGAGTGTCTTTTTTAACCTTTCAAATGCGTTCTGTTCCTCACTGGCCCAGCTAAATCAGGCGTTCTTCCGAGTGATTGGGGCCGCGATGGTAGAGAAATTCGGCACGAATCGGCGATACCACGAGGCCATTCCCAGGAATTGTCGGACTTGGCGGACGGTAGTTGGCGCAGGCCAATTATTAATAGCGCTTACTTTCTCGGGGTCGATACGGATCTCTTCCCGGTCTATGATATGGCCCAAGTATTTTAAGCGATCCCTACAGAAATGGCAACGTTTAACCGTAGCCGGGCTCGTCGTAGTCGACGGAAAACTTCCCCTAGGTGCGCCAGGTGGTCTTCGAAAGTATGACTAGCGACGACGATATCGTCCAGGTATATCAGCACATGGGGCTCTAGGTCTGGACTTATGACGCTGTCTAATAGTCGCTGGAAGGTGGCTGGCGCAGAATGGAGGCCGAACGGCATAACGCGAAATTGTAAGAGGCCCCGCCCAAGTATCGTAAATGCGGTAGCGGGTCGGCTATCGGGTTCGAGAGGCACCTGCCAATATCCATCTTTTAGGTCGAACGTGGAGAGATATTTGGCTCCTCTTAGCTTATCCAACGTCGCTGTAATATGCGGAAGGGGGTAAGCGTCCTTTTCTGAGGCCTGATTTAATTTTGAAATCGATACAAAAACGGAAGGCTCCATCCCTTTTCTTCACGATGACTACGGGAGAGCTCCACGCGCTGCTGGAGGGTTCTATGATTCCGGCTTCCAGCATTTTATCTACCTCGGCGTTTATTACGGCCTGCATCGCCGGGTTCCTGGGGCGGTATCTTTGTTTAATTGGCGGACCGGGTTTCAACCGGATGGTGTGTGTAATACGATCAGTGGGGCCTCGGACCGATTCAAATTTCCGCAGTTCTTCCTCTAGGAATTGTCTGAAACGTCGGTCTTCCGACTGCGATCGAGGGGCAATTCCCGTAGAGATATCTCCGATGATAGTAGCTATCTGCGGTGCAAACGTGTCCTGGTCAAGCGGTGTGGCGGGTATCGTGATTCCTAACTTAGCCCATAGATCGGTACCGATGAGCATGGTACTTCGGGATGTCGATACGACCCGGAACCGATGGTCAATCTTGATCCCTCCGATTTTTATCGCGAGGTCAGCCTTGGCTCTTACCATGGCCTCGGTGCCGTCGGCCAGGATTATCGGCTCTTCCGTGTTTCGCGCCGGTCGTCCGACTTCATTCTCTCAGCGGTTTCGGCGTTAATAAATGACACTTCGGACCCGGAGTCAATTAATGCCCATATCGCAACACCATGAGCATGTATTTGGATATGCGGCCGTAGCGTGTACCTTATTCGGAAACGGGTCGGGGCTCGGCCGCCTTGTCGCCGACCCGGGTCGTTTCCCGACGGGAGATGACAATCCCGGGTCAGGACGCCGTCTTTTCCGCATCGCGAGCAGAATTTCTTAGGGGGGGGCGTTTGCAATCAAGGCGAGTGTGTCCCCGCTGCTTGCAACGCCAATAGCACGTGCTACGGTCATATTAGACGGTGGCCACGTTGACCTCCGGAGCTTTCTTAGTCTCCTTTGTGCCGTCCTTGCGGCGCTGGTTAATGGTCTCGTATTCCACGACTCGACGGAAGAGCTCGGGCAGAGTACTTATTTCGTCAATTCATGCGTATAGTTGAAAATCCGGATCGGAATTTTCATACAACTGATCAATTTGTTCGTGGGTAGTATAACCACCCGCTCTCATCGTCAGAACGATCGTAGCGTATTTCTGAAGGACTCAGTGGCTGTTTTTGGCGTTGGATCTCACGCGTTAACTGGCGCTGGTAACCGCGGGGCAGGTGTTGATCCTTTAGATCTTCGCAGAACTGTTCCCAAGTATTCCAGGAGGCCCGACAATTCCTGTACCATAGTAAAGCATCGCCTTTTAATAATTCAGGCAGCCCTGTTAACAAGCGTGACTCCTCGTATGCACTGAGGTCTTCCACCCATTCGAGAAATGAGGGGATCTTCCTCATCAAAGTGTAAACCCCATTTCCAGATTTGATTTAAAATCGGTGCCGGATCCTCAATTTGAGGTTCTGGTGTACTGGGTACGCTCAGGTATCTTTAACCTCCGGACTTAGCCATCTCGGCGTTCTCAGCTATGATATGATCTCGGAGTCGTTGGCGCACGGTCTCGAAATTCCCGGTAGTCTCTAGCCCGGCCGCGGACAATCTCGTAATAATTTCGGTCTTGTTAAGTCGGTAAATCCCCGAAAGCATGGACGTATCGGTCATAGTTTGCGAGTCGGAGTCTCTAACGGTCAGATCCCTGTTCGGGCGCCATGTGACGGAGCACCTTTCCCGACGCCGCGGATCGGCTCGCAAAACGAGTTTGGCTTAACACAGGTTGTTTATTCAATAGTCGGTAGTTAAACAGACAGGTTTCGGGCAGTGGGACCGCGCCGGATTTACAAATATATATATATCTTATTCTACTAGTTATGGACAGGGAAATCGCGTGGCTGTCTTCGGACGCGCCTTAGCCTAATGTTATTTACAGAACGTATGGTACTATTTACAGAGTGATTGAGTGCCCGACGCGTAACGCGGAAACCCCTTCACGGACGCGGGAAACCTAAAGGGTGGTCGCGTGCAACAAGGCACGGACACGGACCTAGCAGGGTCTACCGACCGAAGTCGGCCGAAGACGAGAGAACCCGTCCTCAGGGTGGTACACGGATGCGTCCGTGGTACACCGGGGTATTGGACGTCCCGGTCGGTAGCAACCGACCGGAACTGGTAGCAACCGGGCTCTAGACCAGGGGAATTAAATCAGGATCCCAAAGTATAGCTGACCGCGAACTGGCTCGGCGCGAAGCCGGTGAACGGGCGGTTCGGTTGACGGCCGCAGGAATGGAACCCGGCTAGGGATCGCGGGAGGCGGAGGCAAACTAACTTTATTTCTTCCGTACAAATGGTACTCTAAGGGCCGTGAATACGGCGGGTTTTCTTGGGGGCCGATGATCGGTCGACGTCCAGGAGCCGGGGAAACGGTTGTCCTCCAAAGGCCGTGGATACGGCTGTCGTCCGGGAGCCACGGAAGTGGCTGTCATCCAGTGCCGTGGATACGGCGTTCATCCAGGAATCGTAGGGACGGCTATCGTTCAGGAGCCGTGAAAACGGCTATCGCCCAGGAGCCGTGAGAACGGCTATTCGGGTTGCGAGGATGGGAGCCGGATAGTTCCGGGCGTCGGTTACAACCGACCGAGTACGGGAGCGCCCGTACCCTGGACCGGATCGTCCGCGGATCGACGGAATGCTCTGGTTGTCGAGTGCATCCGACCGGGCACGGTAGAGACCGTGCTCTGGACCAGAACATAAGGATAGGAGCTCGGTAAGCTTCGATTGCCCAGGGTGCGCCCTGTCGCTTCGAGCGTCCCGAGAGTCGGGACAGGAATAGATGCCGATCTGCCGGAGCGGCCGCCTTATATACCTGGCTGGCTTCCCCCACGCGATACCCCCCACACGGTCATGCGCGTTACGGTGGGGTAGGCCGCGATTCTCAATCCGCGGCTCCTAATCCGCGGCTCGGCCGGGGTGCTCAATCGGCGGCGCTTGGCGCCAAATTAGCGCCGCGCATGCTCTATAAGTAACGGTCTCGCCGTTACAAGTTTAGTAATTAAAATAATTTTTTTAGATATATTTTTATATTTATTTATGAAAAGATTTAAAATATTTATGATAAGATATAAGATGTTTCTTATTACAAATAATATTTTAACAAATATTTTAAAATAATTTTTTAATTAAAAATAAAATGACCCGGGCGTGTATCCTGGTGCGGCGGGCGCAACGGACACGAATCGTACAGCTGCAGGCGCAGTATATCCTGGCGTGGGCAGTCCTGGAACGTACGTCGCCGATATATATGTGGATGATGTGCCGCATATATACCGGCGTACCTCCTTTTTTGCTTGGCTCTCTCCTTTTGGAGAGCTTTCCGTACCGCATTATTGATACGCTGAAAAAAATAAAAACATTTTTATTTTTATATTTATCACATACAATACACACACACACACACACACACACACATTGTAATACACGCAACATACACTCCAAACGGGAGCGGTGCAGTCGGACACAGTACAATTGGACACGGGGCAAATGGACACGAAACATTGCACACGGTTCATTTGGACACGGTTCAATTGGATACGTAAAAATACACACCGATTAGTCGGCCACGAAAAAATGCACACCAACCGGATAGCGCACCAACTTTGCACCAAGTACAACTTTGCACACGAAGCGAGGGGGACGGGGTGGGTGCGAAAGGGGAAGGCATTCGGCCCCCCTTGCACCCCCCCGTGTGTATGTGTGTGTTTGTGTGTGTATCTCTGCATGCAAAGTTGTACTTGGTGCGCTACCGGATTGGTGCGCTATTGGGTTGGTGCGCTATCGAGACGTGGGCTATCGGGACGTGGGCTAACGCACCGTGCGCTAACGGATCCCGCTCCTGATCGGTGTGCATCTTTTCGTGACCGACTGATCGGTGTACAATTGAATGGTGTACGTCTGAGTGGTGTGCAACTGAACGGTGTGCAACTGAATGATGTGCATTTTTAGAGAGGCCTTCAATCGGACACAGTACAATTGGACACGGGGCAAATGGATACGGAACAAATGGACACGAAACATTGCAAACGGTTCATTTGGATACTGTTCAATTGGACACATAAAAACGCACACCGATCAGTTGGACACGTAAAAATGCACACCGTTCAGACGTACACCGTTCAGTTACACACCGCTCAAATGTACACCGTTCAGTTGCACACCGTTCAATTGGACACCGTTCAGTCGACCACGAAAAAATGCACACCGCTCAGTCGGCCACGAACAAATGCACACCGCTCAGTCGGCCACGAACAAATGCACACCGATCAGTTGGCCACGAATAAATGTATACCGCTCAGTCGGCCACGAACAAATGCACACCGATCAGTCGGCCACGAATAAATGCGCACCGCTCAGTTGCACACCGTTCAGTTGCACACCGTTCAGTTGCACACCGTTCAGTTGCACTCCGTCCAATTGCACACTATTCATGCCAGTGCACACACACACACACACACACACGAGGGCGGGTGCAAGAGGGGGCTTCGCCCCTCCACTTCGTCCCCCTCGCTTCGTGTGCAAAGTTGTACTTGGTGCAAAGTTGATGCGCTATCGGGTTGGTGTGCATCTTTTCGGGAGCGGTGCACTTACATTGCGGACACAGTATAATTGAACACGTTGCAAATGGACACGGTTCAATTGGACACGAAATTTTGGACACCGTTCTTTTGGACACCGTTCATTTAGACACAGTTCATTTGGACACCGTTCAGTTGGACACCGTTCAATTGGACACCGTTTAGTTGGACACAGGAATAAGCAACCTGTTCAGATGGACACAGAAAGATGCAATCTGTTCAGATGGACACAGAAACATGCAACCTGTTCAGATGGACACAGAAATATGCAACCTGTTCAAATGGACACAGAAACATGCAACCTGTTCAGATGGACACAGAAAGATGCAACCTGTTCAGATGGACACAGAAAGATGCAACCTGTTCAGATGGACACAGGAATAAGCAACCTGTTCAGATGGACACAGGAATAAGCAACCTGTTTAGTTGGGAGCGGATTATGTTAGCGCACGAAAAATTGAACACAATTCCCGATAGCTCACGTCCCAATAGCGCACCAATCCGATAGCGCACCAACCCGATAGCGCACCAACCCGATAGCGCACCAACTTTGCATCAAATACAACTTTGCACGCGAAGCGAGAGGGACGGGGTGGGTGCGGGAGGGGGGCCGAAGGTCCCCCTTGCATCCCCCCGTGTGTGTGTGTGTGTGTGTGTGTGTGTGTGTGTGTGTGTGTATGTCTTTGCATGCAAAGTTGTATTTGGTGCGCTGAACAGGTTACATCTTTCTGTGTCCATCTGAACAGGTCGCATCTTTCTGTGTCCATCTGAACAGGTTGCTTATTCCTGTGTCCATCTGAACAGGTTGCTTATTCCTGTGTCCATCTGAACAGGTTGCTTATTCCTGTGTCCATCTGAACAGGGCTTCCGGTCCATCTGAACAGGTTGCTTTGTGTCCATGTGAACAAGTTGCATCTTTCTGTGTTCAACTGAACAGGTTGCATCTTTCTGTGTCCATCTGAACAGGTTGCTTATTCCTGTGTCCATCTGAACAGGTTGCATCTGTCTGTGTCCATCTGAACAAGTTGCTTATTCCTGTGTCCATCTGAACAAGTTGCATCTTTCTGTGTCCAACTGAACAGGTTGCATCTTTCTGTGTCCATCTGAACAGGTTGCTTATTCCTGTGTCCATCTGAACAGGTTGCATTTTTCTGTGTCCATCTGAACAGGTTGCATCTTTCTGTGTCCATCTGAACAAGTTGCTTATTCCTGTGTCCATCTGAACAAGTTGCATTTTTCTGTGTCCATCTGAACAGGTTGCTTATTCCTGTGTCCATCTGAACAGGTTGCTTATTCCTATGTCCATCTGAACAGGTTGCTTTTTCCTGTGTCCATCTGAACAGGTTGCTTATTCCTGTGTCCATCTGAACAGGTTGCATCTGTCTGTGTCCATCTGAACAGGTTGCATCTTTCTGTGTCCATCTGAACAGGTTGCTTATTCCTGTGTCCATCTGAACAGGTTGCATCTTTCTGTGTCCATCTGAACAGGTTGTTTATTCCTGTGTCCAACTGAACGGTGTCCAATTGAACGGTGTCCAACTGAACGGTGCCCAAATGAACTGTGTCCAAAAGAACGGTGTCCAAAATTTCGTGTCCATTTGAAACGTGTCCATTTGCAACGTGTCCAATTGTACTGTGTCCAAGTGAATGCCACTCGGCGATGGCGCCTTTATCTTTGGCAGTGAAGTGAAGGCGGTCAGATAGGATCTTAGCAGAAGTCGTGTGTTTTCGAAGTGAGAGGACAACGCGTCCCAAGCGCGGTCAAAAAGTGTCCTCGGTAGCGGGTAAGTTTTTGATGAGCATCACCCTTCACGCTCGTTTTCAGGTAATACAGTTGTTCGACCTTAGACAAGGAAGACTTAGCGACCACGAAAAGGAGCGAAACAGATCGCGAAAGGATGGCCAATCCTCAAACTTTCCAGAAAACTGCGGCAACTGGATTCGCGGCAAGAACTTGTGCGACGTCGCGGACTCGCGCGCGTCCTGTGCTTGCGGAGCGAGAGCGGCGACTACTGGCAAGTTAAGGTAAGTTTTTTTCTCGATCTCAGCGAGTTCGTTGCGCTGCTTGTGATAGGCTGTTTTTACGAAACTCGGGAAGTCTTCCTTGGAATATTTGTCATCCTTGATTCTTTTCCAGAACGCGGTCAGGAGCTGGTCATGCTGCTCTTGGAATTTGGAGTACTTGGCTTCCAGCAGGCGCTTAGCTGCTTGAACGGTGTTCAAGGTTATCTTGGTTGCCCCGAGTTTTTGCAAATTATCGACACTGTGCGTAATCCACCCGTAGAGCTCGTATTGAGCGTCAATTAACTGCTCCATCTCCATCTGTTCAGGCATCTCACTCACTGATCACAGAACGCTCACTGTCAATGGCTGTGTTGACGAATGCCGGTTGCGACGAAAAAGAACGCGTGGATTAAGAGCTCCGGCTCGAAGGACCAGAAAGATGTGAAATCAAAAATCTTGATTTCGCGAGCAAAAGCACTGTGCGCGAACGCGAGCAAGAGAAAGAGGAAGTGTTAACAGTTCTGAATTCAGCAAGGAAAGAGGGAATCAGTGAACTGAAAAAAACCGCTTTTTTTCACGATAAAACAACAAAACTATATTTAACACGAGTATGTTTTACAGAGCGCGATGATAGCGAGAAGTGCAATATGCACATAATGCTCGATCCGTGTAAGCGCGGAACAACGAAAAGGAAAAGAAGTTCTCGATTGACACGCGAAGAAGTCGCTCAGACGAGAGTGAGGCTGAGCCTTTTGAGAAGCACGCTTTGATCTACGCCTTCTAGATATGTCGAAAGGCTGAATCATCGAGCCTTTTATGGGCATTGCGATAAGGAGCAGTAGCGAGAGTCGGAGGATAATAACTTTGTTATCATCATTGTGATGACTTGCAAGACGGTTGTCCGGGAACGTTCTACCGTTGTGTATCAAGCGCGGGGCGCCCTTTTGGCGCGCTTTACGGAGTGAGCGCGCAGCGATGTGACTGGCGCGTATTAATGCCATGAAAATCGCGCTTAATTCAAGTTGCGAACGTATCACGGGCGCAATTCTTCACACGCACCTGCTCACATGCTTCAACTTTTTCTTTCTCTCTCTCTTTTCTCTCTTTCTGCAACACTCAGTGTGAGAAATTTCTTAAGAGCAAGAAATTTCTTGTCGATCAAAATAGTCGTGATACGATTTCATTGTTTGTTTTCTTATAATTACGGACACCGATAAACATCGTTAACTCGACACGAAATATCACAGTTACACACAAATTAATTATTTCTCTCTCTACGTTCACCCGTAAGCGTGGATATTAATTTTCTTTGCGGGAAACGTACCGCGACCGGAATTAGATTTCTTTCGAGAGCGTCGCGATGATAGGTGACGAGACACGCGAGGCGCGACATACGGTTAAATAATCAGCAGCAGCACCTGCTGCCACTATTGGCGGTGTCCTTCGGATAAGCATCTTCCGGCGAAGACGGTGGCCTGAGGCGCAAGAAAACGAGATTAACCTCGATCCGCGTAATTAATCGTGGATATTGCGTTTATATGGGCAACGAATTATCGCGAGAATACGCGAAGATCAAAGAAAGAAAGGAGACATTTGTTGTGTGATCTGGAATAACGTTCTCTTTTTCAAGAGCGCTAAAATGTAAATGTTGAAAAATTAAAATCCAACACTAATATATATATATATATATATACATAATATATATACGAGATATATCTATAAATCTTGCGGAGGAAACTTAAACTTTGTATTGGTAAATAATATAAACATATACATGTATGTAGATGCATGCAATAAATATGTAGGAAGAGAGAGAAAGCATACATTAAGTGCATATTTGTGCCTCATAATTTACATTACATTTCTAAACTCAATGTTACGTAACAGGAAGTCTCATGGAACAGTAGATATATAATTCAAAAGTATTTAATGATTACAGAGGCAAGCAGAGAATTGAACTATTCCATAAATTATATAGAGATTTAATTCTACAGGATATTTACATTTACATTTACATTTCATTATATAATGCAAGTTTATTATAAGTTTATTTTTAAAACGTCATCATATCATATATCACATATTTTTGCATACATTGCAATTAGTTGTGAGATGAAAGAATACAGCTATCATCTTAATAAGTTTCAATCTTGTACAAACAGCGGGAAATTGAGCGAGACAACAATGTATCGAAAAGTGAAAGCGGAGTCGGGCGATGCTTCTTACATCAGCTTTCCCACATTTCGCGTGCAATGAAGTGGCGAAATATACAGGGCTGTAGCCAAGAAATCCAACATGTATTATATACAGGGTGATTTATTTTAATCATAACAGGCAAATATTTTAAAAAATATGCGAGATACGAAAAAACGTTTCAGACAAAAATTATATGGTTTTAAAGGAGACATAAGATGGTATGATTGGTTTGACCTTAAATAATTACTTGAAGATCACGTGAAGATCACCCTCAATTTTTTTAAATGGAACCGCCTATTTTTTATTACATATTTTTGTAGCTTATCTCGAGAGCTTTCAA
>JAPIVC010000905.1:0-19432 GCA_030586385.1 Camponotus fellah
TAAATAAGCTGACAGCTGAGCGGACATGTGAGTGTAAGCGTACGTGTGAGTTCGACGCTTGCGCACTATGGTTGTCCGCTCAGCTGTAGTTGCGTGCTGCCGGCGTACACAGTCTGATAACAGTGTCGAGAGCTAAGACGTTTTAATAAAAATCTTGTGTTTGCGTAGTAAATTAACAGTGAAAATGAGGTATATTCTGCAGGAATATACGGATATGATTGGCGATACGGACTAGCGGAAATACTTATCGTGCGGCCGCAATTTACATGGAATCATTTCCCAGGCGTTAACGAAAATCAAGTGACCGTACAATTTTATGTGTTGTGCAATAATTATGTGAAACTGCGTGTCGTGCATAATATCAGGATAATCGGTCCAGCAGTGCGCTTTCGTACGAGGTGAAGAAAAGATTCGTGAAGCATTTTATCATCGTATCATTATCAACGTGTGCAATACATTTTATCGAAGGATTTTCAATCACGGATTAATTTTTGTAAAGGTACTGTCACCATTAATTTTTACATTTATGATGTATTCAGCGTATAGTAATGACATTTTGAATAATTTTCAAATTGAGAGTGGAATAGGCCTAAGGGCGGAAACCACTATAAAAAAGCGCACCATGCTATCTACCGCAAGGTGGTGTGGAAATGATAGCGCATCATTTTCTCGCCGCTAAAAGAACGGGTCATTTTTCGGCGCGGTATTGCGATATATCGTATCATGTCTCGAGCGATCCGCCCACCGCTTCGCGACGCGACTAGTATCGGATTACAGTGGGACGACTCTCGTCGCCGCGCGCTTCTATTCACACAGATTGGCCGATCTTCTTTATTTAATTTTTCCGTAATTATTGCGACAATCCCAAAACAATATAAATAATTTCTTCTTAATTTGGGCCAATCTACTTATTTTTTTCGTTAAGGTCGAAAATCGACAGACACCCTGTATAGTCAGGATGCACACGTGCGTGTGTGTGTGTGTGTGTGTGTGTATTTGTGTCAAGCAAAGTGGAATTATTCAACCGATGTCGATACGATCAAAACATAAAATTCTGATTATTAATGAGCTGATATACGGCTATAAGTATAAGTCTGAGACTACATTATCAGTTTGAGATGATTTGTTTTACTAACATGTGTATCTGCTCGGAGAGATTTGCAATTGCATTTTAAACATTCGAGTGCTTTATTTGTCATTTTATTCGAAAATTTATTAAGTAATATATAAAATAAAATTTTATAATACTATTATAAAATCCCAACAATAGTTAATAATATTATAATTATTTTAAAAGCATAATTTTTATATAAATATTTAATATAAATTTTTCAAATATCACAAGTTGTCGGTTTTGTACTATTGTTTTTTGTTATAATTTTATTAAATATATATTACAACAGATGTATTTTTACAGAGATGTGTTTAAAAATTAGATACACAACGAAACGATAGAACAAATCCTTATAAAAAATCACGATAATTATACAATTTGTATATTATATAAAAACACAATATAATAGAATAATGATTATGATATAAATTAAATAAAAATTAATAAAATAATTCTTTGTTTATTGATACAATTTGCGAGTTAAATAATTTTGGTTTATTAAAAAACTCTATAAAATTATAAAAGTATATTTATAGATCTAACAAGGAAAGATACGGAAGTGTTCCCCTCGGATTTTGATAAGCTTTTAATATGTTGTTTTCTAGACAAAAGGACAAGTATTTTTTTATACGTGCCCATACGCATGTCTATGGGGTAAAACATCCCTTTGAAGAAAGTTTTTTCCTTTCGAGATGAATATATCAGAAACTATAAGAGATAGAAGAAAATTTTCAAATTAAAAGTTAAGTTCAAGAATACTTTAGAATAATAATAAAAAAATTTTATTTTTTCAATTTTTCAAAATATCCCTACCACTAAATATATTTTTTTTAATTTTGAAATTTCTTTATTACCAAGTGAAAGGTAATTTTTTTTACGAATCCAATCATATATGATTAAGTTATGTTTTTAAAAGTCGTTTTCCAGAATTAATTATAAACTTCTCTGTAATTAGCTTATTCGTGTCCATGCGCTCGATTTTTCGCGCAATACATCCTGTTTTGTACACGGACATTTATCCATGTAATTACGTTTTCTTTGCATGCATAGCTAAAATAACATTGATATAATAATCAAATTTATATGTGTTAAAAATATGTTTTAAATATAAATAAACTCAAAATGTATGCATACAGTGATGCACAAGACTCTAAACTTGTTTAATTTAAGGTGACACAAGAAATAATAATAATAATAATAATAATAATAATAATAATAATAATAATAATAATAATAATAAGCAAGTATAAAAAAATATGTGTTCCCTATTTTTGTCTAGAAAACAACAGATTAAAAACTCATTAAAATCGGAGGCGGATACTTCCGTGCTTTTCCTAGTAAGATACTTTCGAACAAAGATTTGCACAGAAATGAATTTTAAGTGGACATTTTGATGTAATTGCTTAAGAATTATATACATTTATACAGTTATAGACTAAATAAAATTATAATTAAAATGTTAATACTAAAACCAATTTATATGTTAAATGTTTGCGGCAAGAATTGATATAAGAATTGATATAAGAATAATACTAGTTCTATTTATGATACTATTAATGATATTATAATAAATTTTTATGAAATTTTATCTTTTACAATAAAAAGCAATTGCAAGTAATGGTCGAAAAATTAAAAATATTTTTATTGGATTCATATATTTTTTATTACGTAAATAATATTTTTTCCATTTACAATGAGCAAATTTATCATATTTTTTCATGAATCTTTAAAATTAATCATAAATAAAAGACTATAAAAAATATACCATTAATGCATTTCAGTGACCTTTTTATTATTCTCTCTCTCTCTCTCTCTCTCTCTCTCTCTCTCTTTATGTCTCTTTCTATTTAGGATTAACATTTAGAATAGCAAAATAATTATGAATTTTATCGGAGAATTAATACCATTTATTTTGTGACACGGGTGACTCAAGATTCAAAAAAACTATAAACAGAAGAAGCTTAATTTGACAGTTAAAAATATCAACGTTAAGGAACGATGTTTATAAATATATCGTTATTGTTCATATTTATTTTATCGATATATTATTATTACGTACATTATGGAAGAAAAGGACGACTTCTTCATCTTTTACCGGGACCTCCGAGCGTTCCGATTTTTGGTCACGCATTCCTAGCCCATGTTTCAACAGGCAAGTACACAATTTCTACTCTATTTGCATTAATTGACAAATAACTCGTCATTCATGCATATATTCAAGCATAAAATATTAAATTTATAAATCTTTTTGCTCTAAATGTATACCAAAATTATCACATGGCTTACTTATCTGAGCATTTTTTTTGGAATAACCATTTGTAATTAATTTGTTTTATTATTTGTCTTTTCCAAGATTAAGATGCGTTAATATTAAAAATAACAATAAAATTAATTTCACTAAAATTTTTGAATCGATAATTAAAGATTAAATCAAAATTAGCAAATTAGAGACACTCCATTAGTAAAAATTTTAGGGCCAATACATGAAACTATTTGTCCTGATAATATAGGGATGCCATAGAAAAGATTATCCTATCATCATCAATATGGGGTCTTATTAAATATTACTAAGGACATATAATTAAAAAACTAATAACTGTCCGCTGTTTAATTTATAGTTTAATATAAGATTTTATTAAATTATTTTATTAAATAATTTTGAAACTCAAGCTTTAATGAAAATAATTAAAAGAACGCATATAAAGATTTTTTAACTGTGCCGCATTTTTAAAATGAAGAATTCATGTAATACTAATTTATAAAAAACTCAAAAGAAGCTAATAATAATATTGCATTAAATACATTAATGAACAATGAATTCAAATAACAAAGAGTTTCTATTTAAATAAACTTATTTATTTCATACTCTTTAAAAGTAAATCAGTGTATTATTACTGAAAAACAGTAAATAGTCATTGATTACAGCAGTTATAAGTACAGCACTGTAAATCAGTAATATTTTATTGAAAGAATCAGTTAATAATTTTGACTGGTTCAATCAGTATATTGTAATATTTTTATCGTCAGTAATATTAAATTATAATTCATCTCTTCATAATTAAGTCGTCAGATATTTATTTGCCCAACTTATATAAGATCGATTAATACCTGAAGCCTCTATATTGAGATTCAGAAATTAAATCGAAGTAATACTTAATACTTCTAATTAATATTTCTAATAATAATACTAATAATACTTAATAATAATTACTAATACTACTAATAATACTTAATAATAATTACTAATACTACTAATAATACTTAATAATAATTACTAATACTACTAATAATACTTAATAATAATTACTAATACTACTAATAATACTTAATAATAATTACTAATACTACTAATAATAATTAATACTTCTAATTTTATCTGTCGCTCTTTCCAAACTTTATATAATTCTTATGACTAAATACGCGAAAGATAGCGATCGTAGCGATAAATGAACGAACTAGCAATTACTGGTTTTGCAGTGAAATTTACTGATTTTATAGTGAATTTTATTTTAACTGACCATAATCAGTGAGATATAGGATAAAATAACAAAAAAATAACCGTTTCCACGGTGAAAATCAGTAAAATACTCACTGAGTCTCAGTGAAATCTTATTTTACTGTTTAAATTAGTGATATTTTCACTGATTCACTTTTAAAGAGTAGTAGGGCTCAATTAATTTTAAGGCATATTTATCAGGTCCTTTTTAAAACCTTATTACTTTTTCTACAAGGGACGGCGCAGTAATTAGAGCTCAAGAAAGAGACAACACTTCCTTCCTTTTGATTATTCTATATATTTTAAATTAAATATAATTAAATAATAATATTTATATTAACAAAAATGAACGTTTCAGATAATTTTTGGCAATTTAACACATTGGCACATTACATGCGTTCTACAGATCAAAGGCAGATATTTTTATAATTTGCTTTTTATACAATGCGTTACACACTTATATAACACTTTGTAATGCATATTGTTAACATCGCGCTGAAGAGTGATGAAAAGCGTTCGCTTTTTGTTATTATAATGTGTTTTTTTATAAACTAATATTGAAGAAATAAAGAAGTGCTGTTGCTTCTCTGCGCTCCAATTACCGCGCGTTGGTTCTTATGTCAATTTTTTTTATTTTAATTACTAGTCATAAACATGATTCATCAGATTCTGATAATGATATGTTGTTATGTATCTCTCATGTTGACTTAAAATGATGGAATTGGAGAAATTTCTTTCTGTTTGCTGTTTTATTACAGATATGTGGATGATATAGTTCTGGTGGTTCCCTCTTCCATGTTGAATAGGATCTTGTTGAATAGGATCTTGGATAATTTTAATTCTTTTCATCCAAGATGTCAATTTACAATGGAGGAAGGAATAATAAATTTAATTTCTTTGATGTTACGGTAATCGCGAACAATAATTTAATTTAATTTCAGATCATAAACCCATTTTTTCTGGGAGATATTTAAACTATAAGTGGAATCATCCACTATGCTATAAGAGAGGAATAATTGTAGGATTGATGAATCGTGCCTTCTTATTGTCACATCCTAGCAGGGCCGGTTCTAACCTGAGCGGGATCGGATGCAATTTAAAATGCTGGACTTAAAACTTTTATATTATCTTTCATTGAAATCTATTTTATATATATTTATTTTCCATTAAAAATAAAAAACATATATTATTTTATAAATATAGAAATAGTTATTTTTGTATTATATATTTAAAAATAACAAATACTTGACTTTTCGCTTTGGGATTTAAAAAAATTTCATACAATAATATGTAAACTTAAATATAATAAAAATTATATGTAAACTTAAAAATGTATTTTTCTCGCTTTTGTTGCGGCAAATACAATTACGTTATTAAAATCAGTCTCATGAGATATATCATTTTTTATCGACATCATTGCTATGCTATATAGTCTTTCTTGCGATATACAAGAACAAAGATAGTTTTTAATTTCGAAAAACTCTTTTCTGAAAAAGCAACTGGTAGAGTTGCTGGTAGAGTTAGCAATATACGAAGTGTGTGCTCTCTTCCCCTCTCTCTCTCTCTATATATATATATATATATATATATATATATATATTTGGATAAACTGAACTGAATTTGGTTTTAAACAGGTATTTTAATACATCAAATAAACAATTTTGTTTATTATCAAGAATTATATAATTATATTAATTATATAATTATATAATTATATAACTATATTAATTATATAATAATATAATTATATTAATTATATTAATTATATTAATTATATAATTATACAATTATAGAATTATATAATTAAATAAATGATCTTAATACTTCGAATAGTTCTAATCCACTTATATCAGAGTCACCTTCATCTTGTAATATAATGTGCAGATCGTTACAGTTCTTTTTCAGTTTTTCCTCCGATAAATTTTTAATATCACAAAAACTATATAAAAACCCAAAATTGTCTCTAAAATTCTGATATAATTTGAATCGTTCAATAAATGATTGTATGGCCTTGTTAATAATTAAAAGGAAATATTCCATGCAAAATTTTTCCTCCTCTGGGGCTATTATTTCATCAGCACATTCATAATCAAACGTGTTGTAAAACAAACCCTTTTTAGGGAAAATAAGGTATTATACTACTCTCTGCTGCAATATTTTTTGCAATTCGCACACTTTCATCGTAATCAATGATTCTAAAGTTGAATAGAGTCTATAAATAATATTGCGACATCCATTTGCATACTGTTTTGTTGCAACAATTTACTCACTCACGAGATTTAAATTATGGAGTGAAAAATGTTCTTTGATTTTCTCGCAATAATTGTGCCCGAACAGATCTGTGTCCTTTCATATTTGCTCTTTGTCCTCTACAATTTTTTAAATCAAGCCCAAGATCTATTAGATGTTCTTTTAAGGTTTATATTAATCCCAATCCGCTATTGTCATTGACAACCAAAAAACCTGTAAAATTTTCACAAATTTGTACTTCGTCTTCATGTGCATAAACGTAACGTATTATGCAGGATAGTTGCTCCTCATGGGAAGTATCAAGGAAGGTGTGCAAGGAGAATTAAAAAATATTTGGCAGTCCTCACACGATCAGTCACTGTATTACTTAATTTGATTTCCCATCAATGATATTAATTCATTCTGTATATCTTTGCTGAGATAATAAACTTTATTTTTTTTATTTTTTATTTTTTACTTCATTGACATGTCTAACAACAGTGTTCTAACAAAACAGGATCCGAGACATAAGTTCAATTAATCCTGAGAAATTCCCATTATTTTTTGTGAAAAGCACGTCTCAGACAAATCTCTTAAGGCCATATTATGCTCGGATAGGTATTGAATAATAGATATTATTATTTTTAAAATATTCCTCCATTTTTGTTTTTCTTGGATAAATAATTTTTCAGACACGTGAATAATATTATTTTTGTTTGTAAGCCTTTTGCGTGCGTCATTCCACATATCCATCGATTTAAAATATACTTTGGACGATTCATGCTGCTTTAATCTCTCTGCTTTAATCTAGTGCAAACAGCACTAATTTTTTTATACACTTACAGTTCCTATATTTATTATAGATTATGTTCAAGATTATGTTCCAAACTAATATAATCCTGAAAATCCTGATTTTCATTTGTACTTTCAACTATATTACATGAATGTTGTGGACTTGTACCAGGCATTTCTTCGGCACGTTTATTCTCTAATGTATTTTCAATTTTTAAAAATTTGTGCATAGCATCTTTTTGCGTTTTAATATATTCATCCCTGACTTCGCGTTCTCCTCTCCTTTTCTGCCCACTAACATATTACCTATCAAAATCTTTGCCCCTACTAGTCATGTTCTAAAATTATTATCGTTAAAATTATTATTTCGCACGCCCTTATCGCCCTTATCGCCCTACATCCCAGATTTCATCAAAAACTTTGAGCTAATAATCAACATTCTCTTGGACAATGGTGATCTTTTGGTTTACATTTTCAATGTAATACGAGAACATCTGAAATTGTTATTAGCCAAGAATCAAATAAATTTAGAGTTTAATGAGAACCATTCCTTAGATAACCCTTAGATATTTTTCATATTTCAATACCTTACATATCAACAATGATTTTCGGAACAATTTAAACGAATTCTTAGCGATAATTACACGGGATTATTTTATTTCGGCCTAGATAAATTTCGTAGTTTTGTCATGAAAACATAATGCCAAAAATTTCATGCAGCAATATATAAAGTCTCATGTAATGGTAATGTAATATATTGTTGTCAATTGTAATGTTAAACAATTAATTAACACTACAATTGACAACAATATATTGTAACACATGTCTTTAAACTGTTGTGCCCGAACCGTAGAGGATGGGCTTTTCGGGATTATTCGCCCAAAGGATTGGAATCCACGCAACAAATAAGACACTCTGTACTTTTTAGTAAAAGAATATATTTCGGTCGTTCTTCGTACACTGTTCCTATGCTACTTTCAATTATCTTTTACGCGTTAGCGGTATTTTATAATAGCTTGATATATTAATCGCGACTCGTTGATCCGATAATTCGACAAGTTCACTCAAATGACAATTCGATAATTTTACCAAACGATAGTCCGCCGTGGTGATCTCGCGATCGGTTTGTATATCGTTTAATTTGGCGGAAGAAGGATGAGGTGTCCCTGAGTCGGAGCGCGGTTCGTGCTCCGTGCTGGATTTCATTATCAGCTTAATCAGCTTTGGCCGTGACTTGCTTTCTTTTCGTCACGTCTTATTTCTATATTTTAATATCTCTTATGTAATTCTTAATTTACTGTCTTTTGCTGTTCTTGCTTACTTCAGCTTATTTCAAGGTTTGCTTATTTAACTTTAATTAAATTATTATTTCGTCGGGTTACGACAAAACGTATTTGTTCTATGGTATTTTGATACACCATATTAATTTTTTCGGAAGATAGTTCATATTATCTGAAAGCAGACTTCTCGATGGCGTTACTAACGCTGGTACAAATTCCAACAAAGGAGTTTACAGACTCTGGATTTAACATATTGACACATTACAGTACTATAACATGAGGAATTATTTAAAATAATGTAAAATGTATCAGATATCTGCGAGATATAATTTAACGTTCTACACAACGTTATTCTAACGTTATCTATCGTTATAAGACAGATATTTTTATAATTTAATGCGTTATCACATTGAACTGAGGGACGATCAAAAGATCATTCAAAATGTTTGCTTTTGTTAGTGTAATTATATTTAATTTGAAATTTACGAATAATCAGAAGGAAAGAAATGCTATTTCTTTCTTGCGCCAACTACTGCGCTGTGTCTCTAAATTTACCAATATTGAATTAATTTTTAATTATTATTATTCAAAATAATTTTCAATTTTATTCAAATTTAATTAATTTTATTTAATTTTTGTCTGGATATTTATAATATATATTTTTTAGTGGAACAATAAAAATTATTATGTACATTAACTGATAAGTATTATCCTATTATAAAAGTATGGAGATTACACGAATTTGTTGTGTCTATCCGTCATCCAGATGATCTGGAGGTAATAAAGCAATCTTTGACAAGATTTAATTCTCTATAAACATTACTTTAGCTAGAGATTTAAGAATCTTGTATTTCACAAGAAGATTTTTGTTGAAAATATTTCTTAAAAACATAAAAAAGATCGATACAGAACTCTATACAGATTAGATTAAAATATGAGATACAATTAGTAAATTATTTGTGCATCTGAGATTCAATGCTACTAAATAAATGTTTCCGGTAATTTTAGAAAATACTAAGCAGCACTAAGCACATTGATAAAAGTCGTGCATATGATGTACTACATCCCTGGTTCGGCACAAGTCTCCTCACCAGTACAGGTAACATAATAATAACATATAAAAACATACAAACATTATTACAGTTTGTTATCGTGTATTGCGGGAGTATTCTAGTCTAGCGGAAAGAATGATTTTTTGCATATTTTGCAAATATTTGGTATGGAAAGTATGTCTGCAGGAAGATTTACAAAAGATTTAGTTCGATTTACAAAATTGATAAAGTTATAGCACCTGGTAGAGAGCGATTTCTGGCGGGCATTCAGCACTACGTCTGCGTAATGCTTAATAGAGCATTGTGTCGACGTTTATATTTTGGTTAAGTTCGGCTAATGAATTGCTGGAACGTTGTTTAAGAGAAACACAAAATAATAATTAAACCTTTTTTTAAATGTATTGATTTAGATTTTTGCTCCAAAACGTCTTCATTCTGGAGTAAAGATTGAAGTGGCAACTTTTCTAGTAGATAATTATCTTCAATGAAGGATTTATACCAATTTTGAAAGTTATGAACTTAATGAGTGACTTTTGGTCACAGCATGCGGAGATGTACGCAACAAAACGGCGTTCAAGTGATTTCGTTAAAGATGAGAAGGAAGAGAGAACAGCGAGACTTTTATGGGCAGGAGGAAGATCCCTTGGCTCTATCCCCTGGTACTAGCTGATTGATCGTAAGTAAAATTATCTGTATGTAATCAATGTGAAAAACTTTAAATATGTTATTTTATTTTTGCCTCTCACATATCTTATGATATCTCATGATATCTCTAAAATCAGTTGATCAATTGAATCGAATATGCATACATGTTCAGCATAAGTATAATTAAAGCATCTCCCAAAATCAAGTCAAAATATTTTTTTCTTTTTATAGCCTTTTTACAGTTTTAAATTTTTCAATATTTTTTTCATTTCGATATCTGCTATAGCCAAACTCATACTAATTAAGAATCTCTCTAATTTTTTTGTTTTAGATTTTAGAAGCAGAACAGCCAGAATCATAAGAGCTATGCCAGAACAGCCATCATAAGAATAAATTTTTTTATTTATTACCTTATTCAATTTTGTGTATTACACTTATTTATAATTATTTTTAAAAAAATATTTATAATTATTTTTTAAAAATATTTGAAAATATACTTGAAGTATATAAGTTTTTGGGATGCGTTGAGAAAAACCACATCCCAAAAAACATACTTAAAAAAATTTGAAAAATAACAAAAATTCAGCTTCTAGACTAGAACACTCTCTTAGTACTCCCTTGTGTGAACATAACAACGCAAAGTAGAAGACAAATAATGAACTAAATAAATAAAAATATAATAGGAATTGCTATTCTGGTCGAAACGTTAAAATTGTAAAAAATAATACTAAATAAATCTGGTCGGAGGAAACATGATTTTTTAAAGTAACGGAATTTTCATGTGACAAATAAATTACGCATTATACAAAGACACTCAATTTTAATGAGACTCACATCTTGTTGCAATAATTTTTTTCACTCGAAATACTTAATACTTTATTATTTCGGTTGCATTGAAGTTTGCAATCTTTATCACAAAAGTTCAAATAACTACAATGAAATATTACAATTAGATTTAAATATTATCTTTTTTAAATGGTGAACATATATAATATAACTTATATAACTTTATCGATTTATAAATTAATAATAATTGTTCACGAGAGAATCACGCGACAACGCAGTGCGGATGAGGAGCGTGTTAACAAAGAAGAGTGATCTCAGTCCACAAAAAAAGACAGACTTTATTTGAGCTCAAGAAGAAAAGAATAGTGTCCAGTGCGAATGATCGGAGTCCGTGGAAATGAGCAGTCGTTTATTAGATAGCGGAGCGGTCAAAAGATAGCGAAAATCCGAGTGAGAAAGCGGTCGTGATACACAAAGCGGTTTTATCTGAGAAAAGCGGTATAGCGAGCGGCGTAAAGTGCGAGACTCCGAAAAGTGCAAGACTTCCTCGAGTTCACCCGTGGTACCCGTTATATACCGGGTAAAATCTGGGGCCCGAGGTAACGTGGGCCAATTACTTTAAAATTTGGCGGTGACCTCAGGGCGCCGCGCATCATTGGCCGCCGATGAGGTCTATCTTCGCTTCTTTAGTGGTTGACATGCGCGTGCTCTTTTTTGATCAGCTGATTGGAGATCAGCTGATTGTGACGCATGGGCGCGCATGCCCATACGCTTCGCTAATGTAGCTGGCGGTTGGCATTGTTTTGCCAAATGTTTATAGCGTGCGGCGCAAAAAACCGAGAAACAATGCGAACGTTCGAGTTTTTCTGATGAACCGAAGGTTCGAGAAAAATCTTGCCCGTTAGATTCGAATTATAATTGCCGATTTTTGGTTTATGCGATTTACCGAGTCGAGTCATTTTAATGAATTTCGAACATCCCGCCCGCCTCGTCAGTGCATGACGAAATTCGCAAATGTGTGCGGGTACAGATAGGTGTCGCGAACGGTTCCATTGACGGGTAATCGATCGCGATTATGAATGGAATGTGATCGTGACGTCACGCAGTGGCACGTGCGGCTCAGTCTATTCGAGACTTTCGCGAGAATAATTGATACGTTAATGTGAGGTGTTTACAGTGGTGATTAATGTGGTATGTGCCGAATGATTTCGCGGATAATCTCGTGAGTGCTGTGAAATGTGAGTGTGATCGCGGAGCAGTGGTATGATTCTAAGAATGCGACAGAGAGACAGAGAGCAAGAACGCGCCTGTGGATCGCACGTGACAGTGATTTCATTGAAGTGATTAATAAACACAATTACGCGAAATACATTTCTCGGTAATTGTTCGCGGAAGGCGGTATAAAAGTGAAGTATGATACCCGTGGGGCATCATATGGTCGGAGCTGAATGAGAAATGAAGCTCAGTGTGCCGGCTCACGAATTCGACGGTGATGGTGCGGAGTCGGCTCCGGGCAGGAGGATGATCTTCACCAGTGGCCGAGTGAGCTCCGTGGATGCCGTGCGGATGGTGACGACACGTGTCACGCCGTCGTCTCCCGGGTGAAGTGTCGTGATCCGTGCGAGTGGCCAGCGCGTTGGGGGTGTCATTTCCGACCGGAGGAGGCACAGGTCGCCGACGTTGGGGCCGGACTCGATCCGCTGCCACTTTGGTCGGCAAGCCAGGGTCTGCAGATACTCGCGCGACCACCGCTCCCAAAAGTGGTCGCGCATCTTGGAGAGCAGCTGCCACCGCGAAAGCGCGTTTCCCGGCCTGGTGATCATTGACGGTTCGGGCACGGCCAGAAGAGGTGCGCCGATTAGGAAGTGCCCGGGCGTGAGAGCCGCGACGTCGTCCGGGTCGTCCGTCAGCGGCTGCAGGGGGCGTGAGTTGAGGCATGCCTCCACCTGTGTGAGGAGCGTGGACATCTCCTCAAAGGTGAGGGTCGCCTCACCTATGACCCGTCGTAGGTGGTGTTTCGAGGATTTCACCGCTGCTTCCCAGAGTCCGCCGAAGTGAGGTGCGGAGGGCGGATTGAATCGCCATCGTATGCCGTCGGAAGCTGCCACTTGTGCGATGCGATGGCCGTCGACTGTTGAGGCGCGGAACATCTCTCGGAGTTCGCGATTCGCTCCGACGAAGTTGGTGCCGCAATCGGAGAAGACCTCGTGGCAAAGTCCCCGTCTGGACACGAAGCGACGGAATGCCGCTAAAAACGCCTCCGCCGTGTAGTCGCTGGCAGCCTCGAGGTGAACGGCCTTCGTGGTGAGGCAGACAAACACTGCGATGAAGCCCTTGGTTGCTCGCTGACCTCGCCCCTTACTCGTCCGGATGAGGATCGGACCGGCGTAGTCAACCCCGACTCGCAGGAATGGACGCGCTGGAGTCACCCGCTCTTGCGGGAGGCTACCCATCAATGGCTGCGGGGCAACGGCTCTCCACCGGGTGCAAGTGACGCATCGGTGGATAGATTTCTTGACAACGGCTCGACCGCGGGGGATCCAAAACCGTTGGCGGAGCAGCCCGAGGGTGAGCTGCACTCCTCCGTGCAGGGTACGTCGGTGGCAGGAGTCCACCAAGAGATGTGTCAACCAGGAGTCCGGCGGGATGATGAGAGGGTGTCGCTCGTCGTGAGACAGGAGGGCGTGTTTGAGGCGACCTCCGACTCGCATCAGGCCGCTGTCGTCCAAGTACGGACTCAGTTTTACGAGCGGACTGCGACGTGGAAGGGCTCGCCCCTTGCCTAGCAGAGAGACCTCAGTGGCGTAGTGTAGTGCTTGTGATGTGTGGACCCAGTGGTGAAGTGCGTGGTCAAGCTCGTGTGGTTCGAGTGTTGTGCCCGTGGTGATTTTTCGGCGCCATCGAAGACACCAGGCCGTCACCCTGAGCAATCGGTGCAGCGACGAGAAGCGCCGGATGACCTCAGGCTCGGCGACGGCCTTACCGGCGTTGAGGAAGCTGGCGGCTCGTTGCTCTGGCAGATCCACGTCCGCCGAGCCGCAGTCGTCGCTTGGCCACAGTGCCTTGTCCTCCTGCAGCCAGGGTGGTCCAGTCCACCACAGCGGATGGCCGATCAGGTCGCTTGGCAGGACGCCTCGAGAGGCGCAGTCAGCCGGATTGTCCCGTCCCGGGACATGCCGCCATTGAGCTTCGGGCATCTGAGTCTGGATGTGTGACACTCTGTTAGCGACGTAGGTCTTCCAGCGGGAGGCATGTCCGTGAATCCAGTGCAGCGCGACCCTGGAGTCCGACCAGAGGAAGACTGGAGCTGCGGACAGATCTAGAAGTGTGCGTGTGTGAGCAGTGAGATTCGTTAAGAGAGTGGCCGCGCACAACTCGAGTCGCGGCAACGACACTGGCTTTACGGGGGCGACCTTGCCCTTGGCGGCCAGTAGGTGAATTGCGGTGTGCGGTTTCGCGGCGGAACGGAGGTACACCACGGCGGCGTATCCTCGCTCTGAGGCGTCGGCGAAACCGTGGAGTTCGAGTCGTGCATGTGAACCGTCGCTGCCCAGCCAGCGGGGGACTCTGACTCTGTTCAGATGCGGAAGCTCGGAGAGGAGGCTCTTCCAAGACAGAGTGTCTGCCGACGGAAGTGGCGCGTCCCAGTCCAGCCTCTTCAACCAGGCGGACTGGATGAGAATTTTTGCTCGCATCGTGACCGGGGTGAGCCAGCCCAGTGGATCGAACAGTCGTGCGGTTTCAGACAGAACGCGTCGTTTAGTGAGTTCGGTGAAGTGACACGCCTGCACCGAGAAGGTGAAGTGATCCCTGGCCGGATGCCAATGAAGACCTAGAGTGGCGTGGCCTTCCAATGACCACGAGTGCGGTGAGAGGGCGAGCCGGTGCTCCTGCGGGACTCCAGCCAGGATGCTGGGGTCGTTTGCCGCCCACTTTCTTAGCGGAAACCCGCCCGCCGTGCAGAGGCCGCGGAGTTCTTGCTGGACCGTGGTGGCCTCAGAGGTGGTGCTTGCTCCAGTGACGATGTCGTCCACGTACGTGTCGCGGCGCAGCGCGACGGCTCCTCGTGGAAAACGTTGACCCTCGTCGTCGGCGAGCTGCTGCAGGGTCCGTATGGCGAGGAATGGCGCGCATGCTAAGCCATACGTGACCGTTCGTAAGCGGTATTCGCGGATGTCGTCGGTGGCACGATGCCGCCAGAGTATCCGCTGGTGATCGCGATCCTCCCGGTGAACGAGGATTTGGCGGTACATTTTTTCAATGTCCGCCACAAAGACATAGCGGTGCCACCGCCAGCGGAGGAGTACGTCAGCGAGAACAGGCAGAAGATTTGCGCCCGTCAGGAGATTGGCATTCAGGGAGGCGCCCGAAGTTGTGAGCTGCGAGCCGTTGAACACGACTCTGAGCTTTGTTGTGGTGCTTGGTTCCCGCAACACTCCATGATGCGGTAAGTAGCACTTAGCGGTGGTTTCTGTTTTGAATGCAGTGTTGATTGGTTCCATATGTTGCAGGTCCTCATACTCCTGCATGAAGCTGCGGTAGAGTTGGCTGAACTGAGCGTCCCTTTGGAAGCGGCGTTCCATGGCGTGAAGCAGGCGCTCGGCTGGCTTGCGGGTCTCTGGGAGAGACGGTGGTGCCTCGGTGAACGGCAGTCTCACGACATACCGCCCCGTGCTGGTGCGTGTGTGTCCGCGGACGAAAAGGTCCTCGCATCGCTTGTCTTCGGGAGTGAGAGTGATGGTGGCGACGGGCTCCTTCTCCTGCTCCCAAAACAGCTGCACCAAATCGTTCAGCTGATGATCGACCGTGCACTGTTGGACTGCGTGGCTGCCCTGGGCCGTGGCTCGTTGGCCTCCCGACAGAATCCACCCTAGCGTGGTTCGCTGAGCGATGGGCTCGTCCTTATGTCCCTTCCGGAGGCCATCCCGGAGGATCGCGGAATACACGTCTGCTCCGAACAGTAGTTCTATTGGATCCCGATCCAGGTACTGCGGATCCGCCAGGCAGATACCGCGTATGTGTGGCCACGTGGTGTTACCTCGTACGATGGGCCCTTGGTACGTCGAGAGGCGCGGAAGGACGTAAGCCAAGACTGTGAGCGAGGTTCCCGTCGCTCCCGAGGAGAGGCTCAGGGACAACCTTCCGCGAGTCATTCCGGATGCTCCTCCTACCCCGGAGATCGTCATGGCAGAGCGGATTCGTGGAAGACGCAAGCGTTGGGCCAGATCTTCCGAGATCAGCGAGACTTCAGAGCCCTGGTCGATCAGCGCGCGGACGTTTTGAGGCTTCCCGAAACGGTCGGCGACGGTGATGCGTGCGGTGGCGAGAAGGATCGCCTTGCGGTCCGACGCGAAGCGTGTGACGGACAATGAGTTCGCTTCGCCGGTTGGTGCGTGAGTGTCGTGCAACAGCGTGTGGTGCCGCGACTTGCACGTGAAGCAAGTCTTCTCGGACTGACACTTAACCAAGAAGTGATTGCCGAGACAATTGAAGCACAATTTGTTAGCTTCCACGAAAGCCTTTCTTTCGCTTGCGGTTTTCGCTTTAAATTCCGGGCACCGCATGAGTGCGTGCTTCTCTCTGCATGCGGCGCAGGTTGTGGTGTCGGACGCGCGCTTCGCAAAGTGTGACTTAGCGGACCGTGGAAGTGCTCCGGTTTTCGCGACGTAGTGCGACTGCACGGCGTTCAATGTGAGGATCCGCTTCGCCATGAAGTCCATCAGAACGTCGATGCTTGGTGGGTCGACGGAATCGCGGATGGAGGACTCCCAGTCCATTCGAGTTTGTGGGTCAAATCGCTCCACGAGTAAGTAATTGAACAGGTCCATTCCGTTCGAGGCAATGGGCCTATTAATGCTTTCTTGAGCATTGATGGCAGTTGTGGCGGCGTTGTAAATACGACTGAGCTCGTCTGCGGTTGCTGCCTTCATTTTCGGCACGGAAGTGTAAGCGGCGAAGTTGGCGCGAATAAGTTCTCGCTTGTTCTCATAGTGAGTGCTCAGAATTGACCAGGCTCGTTCGTAATTGCCCCCGACGATTGGCAATGATTTTATTAATTTTTCCGCAGGACCCTGTAGACTGGTGCGAAGGTAGTGCAACTTCTCGACGTCGGAAATGGACCGGTTATCTCCTATGATGGAGAGGAAGATGTCTCGGAAAGCCGGCCAGTCTCCATACGCGCCGGAAAACGTCTGGAGTTTGATTCGCGGTAGCGACGTCTTGAGCGTATGCTCATGGTGAGTTTCGGTCACGGGCGCGGTGGAAGACTCGCCTTGTAATCGGTCGGCGTAGCCCGACAACGTACTTCGCTGTGTCACGTAAGTAATTTCCGCGGCGTCGATAAACTCTGACGTTGCGTACTCACTCTCATTAAATCTGTCTTTCAGGGTCGTTCGGATGAGCTCGTGCTGGGCCTCGATTTTTCCCCAGAGACTGTCCAGGATGGTGAGGCGAGTCTGAATCGCACCCAGGGTGATGTTGCTGACGCCCATCTTCCGGAGGTTGTCCACGGAGCGCGACATACGGCCGTGGATCTCGTGCTGAGCCTCCACCAGTGCTCTTAGTTCGGCACTCATCCTTGTCTATTGTCTTTCAGGTTGGCACTCTGAACACTGCACAAGGCGATCACTCGCGAGCTGCGGACGCGGATGTTATCCGGCTCGAAGGACCAGAAATGTTCACGAGAGAATCACGCGACAGCGCAGTGCGGATGAGGAGCGTGTTAACAAAGAAGAGTGATCTCAGTTCACAAAAAAGACAGACTTTATTTGAGCTCAAGAAGAAAAGAATAGTGTCCAGTGCGAATGATCGGAGTCCGTGGAAATGAGCAGTCGTTTATTAGATAGCGGAGCGGTCAAAAGATAGCGAAAGTCCGAGTGAGAAAGCGGTCGTGATACACAAAGCGGTTTTATCTGGGAAAAGCGGTATAGCGAGCGGCGTAAAGTGCGAGACTCCGAAAAGTGCAAGACTTCCTCGAGTTCACCCGTGGTACCCGTTATATACCGGGTAAAATCTGGGGCCCGAGGTAACGTGGGCCAATTACTTTAAAATTTGGCGGTGACCTCAGGGCGCCGCGCATCATTGGCCGCCGATGAGGTCTATCTGAGCTTCTTTAGTGGTTGGCATGCGCGTGCTCCTTTTTGATCAGCTGATTGGAGATCAGCTGATTGTGACGCATGGGCGCGCATGCCCATACGCTTCGCTAATGTAGCTGGCGGTTGGCATTGTTTTGCCAAATGTTTATAGCGTGCGGCGCAAAAAACCGAGAAACAATGCGAACGTTCGAGTTTTTCTGATGAACCGAAGGTTCGAGAAAAATCTTGCCCGTTAGATTCGAATTATAATTGCCGATTTTTGGTTTATGCGATTTACCGAGTCGAGTCATTTTAATGAATTTCGAACAATAATAATATTGTTTTATAAATTAATAAATACCGTTTTATAAATTAATAAATTTAATATCGTTTAAATCGTATTAATAATTTAATATTGCTTTATAAATTAATAAATATCGCTTTATAAATTAATAAATTTAAAAGAAACCTGCAAATAGGATTATTTCGAGAGATAATTTTGCCGGATACATATATTCTCAATTAAATAGAAGCAATAGAGATGATTTTTCTATAAGATATTCGGTTAAAAATTTTCAAATGTAAATCATACGTGACAGACATTCTTAATAATTTTTAATTTATTTTTTATTTATCAATCTATAAAGATTTAAATTTTTATTCACGATTTTATATTTTTTATAATATTTTCGCTCATATTTTATAATATTTTTGTAATGACATTGATAAGAACCTGGATTAAGCCGAAACGTTTGTAACTCGATCTTCTATTTGATTTATTATAATTTAATGTAAATTATTGATAATAATTACATATTTTTTTATTACGCTCGTATATGGGCGCTTGGTTTTTAACATTCTGCGATTTGTTTTTGATTGATATAAAGATTTAATTATAAAATAATAATTAAATTCAAGTTAATATTTTCAACACTTACCGTGGAAATTTAATAATTTTAAAATAC
>JAPIVC010000906.1:0-29513 GCA_030586385.1 Camponotus fellah
AAGATGCGTTTCGAGAACAATTGATTTTAATATGTCTTAGACCTGTTCATATAATATTCTATTCCTTTTTTTGTTTTTATTGATTAAAACCAATTTTAATCTACCTTTATAACTTTTATATTTAGATCTCAATATTAAAATTAGTATTTTAATACGTGATTAATATACACTGAACAACAAAATTAGCGCAACAAAAATTTTTATCAAAGTTTCACTCAATTTTAAATAATCATAACTCCGCGAAAAATGGTCGTATTAATGGTCGTGTGTGTGTGTGTGTGTGTGTGTGTTTGTGTGTTGGATGGAAGAAATGAGACATATTGCACGGAAGAAATGTGTATGTTATTGCTTAATAATGTGTATTCCCGCCTCATCTTTGAATAACTTCCTGAAGACGTTCGTGCATATTGATGCGGGATCTTATTGCATCTTGAGGAATTTCGTGCCATATGCATTGTAATATTAACTCCAGTCCAACACACACACACACACACACACACACACACACACACACATGATGCACAAAATCCGATCAGCAACCTCCTCGTGGTGTATATCGGGTAACGCTAATGCTGGCGTAACAGCATAAACAGACTAAAATGCATAGATAACTTTGACATGTCATAACTCCATCAAAAAAAATCGTACAGATTTCAATTTTTTTAAAATTTGTGCGGGAAAGTTTATATTCTACGGTAATTTTTATAACGTTTGTGAGAAAAATTCATTGCACCCCGTGGAACGTGTCAAAATATGCAAACTTTTTAAAATAAAACCTCCTCACTTTTAAGGAGATGGCGGGAGGGAGGAAAGAGGAAGTCAAAATATGACAAATTCTCTTTAAAGTAGAGACTTCAAACTTTAAAATAAAAAAAAATTTTTCTAATACGACCATTTTTCGCAGAGTTATGATTATTTAAAATTGAGTGAAATTTTGATAAAAATTTTTGTTGCGCTAATTTTGTTGCTCAGTGTACTTTAATTAAATATAATTTACTTATTATATTAACAATGATTTTTTTAAATTCTTTATATAAACAATTTTGCAAATCATTTTTACTTTTTATTTCATATTAATATTTTTTATTTTTTGCGTTATATTTAATAGTAATATATACTTACGTCATCTAACATGATTTTAACTGCTTCTTCAATACGTCCAGATATAACTACAAGCTTAGATAAATTATTATTTGTTTCATTGATTTTAATTCTCGAATTTGATTTCAATAATAAATGGCCATTAGCACCACCAAATCCGAAAGAATTAATACGAACGTAGCCACCCTTCCATTCTGTCGATTCAGTGATTATTTTTATTCTTCCTTCAATAATAGCAGTCATATTCTTTCGTGGATGTTTTAAATGTATAGTAGTAAATGTAAAGTAAATTGCAATCTGTCATGGAAAGAGTTAAAAATTGAAAGAGTAGCGTCAATCGAGTTAGAAGGAACAGTTATTAAAATATCGTCAACATATCTAAAATAAAATCGGGGAGTAAACTTCAAAGTATTTAGCGCCATTTTTTCTAGATCTTGTAAAACAATATCTGCTATGATGGGTGAGAGGGGAGACCCCATAGGAGTGCCGAATGTCTGTTTATATATGGTATTATTAAAAGTAAAGAAAGATGAATTTAAGACTAGCCTAACTGCATTCAAAAACTCAGATTCAGGTAAATTACAAGAATCTCGTAAAAAACACCATCGGTTAGTGACACTAGCAAGAGCACAATCAATCGGTATATTCGTAAACAAAGAAACCACATCCAAAGAAATCAGTTTCGTGTCGTTGTCAATGTGAATATTTGTCAAGTTGTTAACTAAATTAAAACTATTCTTAATATTGCTGGATGCATTCGGAAAATTTTTAATCATAATATTGTGTAAGAATAATGCGAGAGAGTAAAAAGGACTATTTATGGACGAAATGATAAGTCTAAAAGGAACATTAGTCTTATGGATTTTAGGTAAATCATAAGCTCTTGGCAAAATCCCATCGGTAAACAGAAGAGATCTGTACTTCGCATTGGAAATGTAGTTGTGATTTCTCCATCTGGATGCAGTTGAGTAAAGCCAGAAGTGTGGCTGACGTAAGTCAATCCATATCGTATGGTTTACTATTATATTTTATGTTAAAATATTCACAATAATTTGTTCCGTATACATATATTTTTATTTCGCACGGCGTATTTATATTTAAATGGTATGTCTGATGATTGCTTTCGCATATGTATTGTTTATTTTTATTTACACAATTAATTAAATCTTGTTTCGTTAAACTTAAGTAGGTACGCATTTCTTTATTTACAATCATTAATTTATTCTCTATTTCGATATAAACAAATTTATTACTATAGTTGATTGTTGGTAACGGAATGACATTAAAAATTTTGTACATAGATTGCGTAATGATTGGGAATTTTAATATTGTATATATTTACGATTTTTCGCAATATGCACTTATTTTTATAAAATTTCTATCATTATCCATTCGTTTTGATTAATTTCAAAGGGGAAATATGAGCCTCGCGGTAATTGAAGTATGTCTTCTTTTAATTAATTTATGATGTCAATTGGGTGTTAACAATGCATCATACTCTGACGTATACAGGGTGCCCCATTTTAATGTCTCCAAATAACTTTCTTGTTTTTAATTTTAGAAAAAGATGTTTCATACAAAAGATATATGGTTTCGAGGGGGACATAAGATCATCATTGATTTGACCTTGAAGAGTTATTTGAAGGTCACATGAAAGTCACCTTCAATTTCTTAAATGGAATCTACATTTTCTCATTACATATTCTTATAGCTTATCTTGAGAGAGCTTTCCAAAATACTATAAATAAAATTTTTTTATTGAGCAATTTTCGAGTTATGAGGCTTGAAATCATTTCTTAATTTTACATAAACCGTAATATATTGGGTATAAGAATAAGTTTTAATCATTTTTTCATAGATAACATTAACAGTATCGCTTGCATCTTTGCAACCTAACCTTTCGATATATGGATTTAAAAGATGTGTATGTGAGCTGTTAAACGCAGTATAAGACTTTTTGGAGTGCAAACAACAAGTATTCATATCGCATCAAAAATGTTGGAATTTGTTCCAAAAAAGCAGCATTTGCGGGAAGTTCTTCTCCACTACTATCTTTTGAAGAAAACTGTTGCGGAAACATGCCGTTTGCTTATGAATGTTTACGATGACCATGCTCCATCAGAGCCAACTTGCAGATATTGGTTCCAACGCTTCAAAAGTGGTAATTTTGATGTCAACGACAAAGAACGCGATGGTGCTCCAAACAAGTTCCAAAATGAGGAACTTGAGGAATTGCTTGATCCAGGTCAGACACTTGAAGAATTGTCTACGGCATTGGGTGTTGATCGGTCCACCGTTGGAAAACGCCTATATGCGCTGGGAATGGTTCAGAAGACAGAAAATTGGGTACCACACGAGTTGAAGGAAAGGGACATTGAAAGGTGTTTGGTCACGTGCGAAATGTTGCAACGACAAGAAAGAAAGGGTTTTTTTGCATCGGATCATCACTGGCGATGAAAAATGAATTCACTACGACAATCCTAAATGCAAACTAGTGAAGCCAGGTGAACCAGGTCCATCAACGTCAAAGCGCAATATTTACGGGTCAAAGGTCATGCTCTGTATCTGGTGGGACATGCAGGGTGTAGTCTACTATGAGCTGCTGAAACCGTCCGAAACTATCAATTCAGAACGTTACCGACTTCAACTAATGCGTTTGAAACAAACTATTCAAGAAAAACGGCTGGAATGGCGCGATAGACACGAGAAGCTGATTTTGCTGCACGACAACGCTAGGCCACATGTTTTTCTTTTGGCAATCCGTCCGAACATATCCCTAAAAGGGGTGAAATGGGAACTCTATCCGCCATATTCATCAGACATTGCATCTTCAGATCTATCATTTGTTCCGGTCGATGCAGTCGGCACTTACTGGAGAGCGCTTTACCTCATATGACAGCATACAAAAATGGGTCGATGACTGGATCGCCTCGAAAGAAATAGAATTCTTTACTCGAGGAATCCGTTTATTGCCTGAAAGATGGGCGAAGGTTGTCGCTTCAGATGGAAAATATTTTGAATAAAATCATTTAATATTTTCATATTCAAACTATGCTTTTTTTCTACATAAAAAATGATTAAAACTTATTCCCATACCCAATATCTAGTAAAATATTCATTTTTCGATTATCTTGCCTTAATTCTTTTATGTACAAAATAATGAAAGAAATCAATTGGTGTACAAAAAACGCATAGTTATTATTAAGAAAAAATATGTAATTTGCAATTAACAATTACATATTTTTTCTTTGAAATAACTATGAGTTTTTTTACATCAATTGATTCTTCTCATTATTTTGTACATAAAAGTATTAAGGCAAGATAATCGAAAAATGAATATTTTATTAGATATATTACGGTTTATGTAAAATTAAAAAATGATTTTAAGCCTCATAACTCGAAAATTGCTCAATGAAAAAATATTTTATTATAGTGTTTTGGAAAGCTCTCTCGAGATAAGCTACAAGAATATGTAATGAGAAAATGTAAGTTCTATTAAAAAAATTGAAGGTAACCTTCATGTGACCTTCAAATAACTCTTCAAGATCAAACCAATGGTACGATGTTATGTCTCCCTCGAAACTATACAACTTTTGTCTAAAACATCTTTTTCTAAAATTAAAAATAAGAATATTATTTGGGGTCATTGAAATGGGACACCCTGTATATGTGAAGTATTCCAAAATATCTTTTGCGTCTCTTATTAAATTATTTATCATAGCTATTATTACAGTAAAATGTTCATCTATTTCTTCTCGCGTAGTATAATCTCTAATATAATGATTAATTAATTTTCCATTATAATCTAATATGTTTTCCAATTTATTTAAATGAATTATGGTGGAGTTTAAAATTTTAATTTGGTTTTTCGCGGCATGTTCTAAGATTTGTTGTTTACTCCCTAATAATATTTGTTCATTTATTAATTTTCTGTCTTTTTCATCCATTATTCTAAATAAGGTTTTTGTGATGGAGCCTATGTCATCGATTAGGTCTCTACGTTTATCCGACTTAACTTTATATAGTGTATTTATTAACGTATTATTATTTTACTTAGATTATTTGAGTCGTTATTAATAATATTTTTTAAATTATCATGTTTGTTTAATGTATTTTCTGGTTTTATTTCCTTGCACATTTGGGTTGGTTTGTTTCATATATTGGTTGACTTTCCAGATTCGGTCATTTAATTCCGTTATGTCGAATTTGATGATTAATTTCCAAGTTTGCTCAGTTTAATATAGATATCCGATTTTCTCGTAGTAGATTCCTGGGTTGTGCTTCTTCAATTCTTCAATTTCAAACGGAAGACGAGTTTCGTCTTGCTTGGTGGAAACAGGGTTGATCCCTAGTGTTAGTATTCTGTAATAATATATATTAAATATTATATGATGCACTCTGCGAGTGTCATTTTTATTCTTTTCTCGTTAGTTTATCAGTGTGAGATTAGTTTTCTTTCTCGACTAGCTTTGCTTTATATTCTTTTGCGAACTTCAGTCTCTCGCTGTCTTTGCTCATAATAAGAAGGTAACAATGTCGAATGTGATTTATCCTTCCTCGTCGGAGGAATTTGAGTATAACAACGATTCATGTGCTGTGCCGGGAGTGGCACGAGATGTATCTGGTGGCCCGCCTCTATCGCGCGACCGATTTGAGCGGGCGTGTATGCGGGTGCATTTGGCTAGCCCGCGGTTATTTTTGTGGGTCACCGTGAATGTGGTGACAGGTGAGCGTATCGTGGAAGTGGTGCCCTATCAAAGTGGTCATCGAAAGTGCTAAATCTGGAAAACCTCCTGCGGTCTTCTCGGTGAGTTTATAAAATTTTGAATTTTTTGCTTATTTAATTATCTATAAATAGCTTTAGTTTATTTGCATGTATTCTGATTGCTTTTCTTCCCTTTTTAATACTGTAGTTAACGTTTGAATTCTTTTCCATTATCGTATATGGTACTGTCCATAACGCTTCTAATTTCTTTGATCTTCCATGTCGTAGTGTTTCGTCATATACTAATATTTTATCTCCTATTTTAAATTGTGTTTCGTTTGTGCTTTTATCGTATTGTTTTTTAGCTTTAAATTTTTCCTTTTTTATGTGTTCCTTTACGAGTTGATTTGTTGCGCGTAGTCTTTCTTTCAACTTTTGCGCGTAATCATCCTAATTATATGTCGGTTTCGGTGGTTTAGTTAACGCGGTCGGCATCTCGGCTTGATGTCCGTACACTAATTCAAAGGGTGTATATTCTGATGCGGCGTTGTGTTATATGTGAACATCGCGAACGGTATCCATTCGTCGGTTTGATCTTTATTTATATAATGCCTTAAATATTCTGCTAACGTTCGATGTGATCGTTCTAACGCGCCGTTACATTCCGGGTGATATGCGGTTGTTTGTATCTTATTTATTCTTAATAATTTGCACGTATTTTTAAAGATTTCACTAAGGAAATTTGTTCCTTGATCAGTCAAAATTTTTTCCAGTATTCCGTGTTCAAGTATTATTTTCGTAACGAATTCCTTACTAATAGTGTTCGCTTCTTGATTTGGGATCGAAATAGCTTTACTAAATTTAGTCAAATGGAAGGTTAGTAAATATTTATTTCCGTTAGAAGTGATAGTTAACGGTCCGATTAACGTATATCTAACGTGCATTTTTCAAATGATTTATTAGGCATGTCAGTAATTATTAAAGGGACTTGTTTTTCCTTGATAATTTATTTTCTTGGCACGATTCACATTTCGCGATGTATTGTTCTACGTCTTTAGTTAGTCCTTTCCAATTTTGTTGTAATCGGATTCTTTTAATCGTTCGTTCGATTCCCTGATGCCCTCCTATAGGTGCATCATAATATTCTGATAATATTTGTTTTTTCTCTTCTTCTATATATATTTTTGTATTGTCAATATCTGCTTCTTCTTCTTCTTCTTCTATTTTCAGAATTTCTTCATCCTTTTCTATTGACGTTCCTGGTATCGCGTTACGACTTAGCGCGTCGGCTTTCGCGTTCGGCCTTATAAATTATTTCATATTCGTATTCTTCCAATTTTAATTTCCATCGGATTAATCTTGAACCGAGATCGTTAACATTAAATAATCATATAGTGGTTTATGATCAGTGACAATCTTGAATTTTGTTCTATGTATGATCTTACGTATGATCTAAAGTGTTTTACGATTCATATAATTGCTAATAATTCTTTTCAGTTGTATTATAATTTTGCTCCGCCTTTGCCAGTATTCTGCTGGCGTAAGCAATCGATCGGTCGTTGTCTATCGCTCCTTGTGACAACACTGCTCCAATTGCATAGTTAAAGGCATCAGTAGTTACTATAAATTCTTCGGGATACTTCAGCACTGGTGCAATCATTAGTTTTTCTTTCAGCATTTCAAATGCTGCTCTGTTGTCCATATAAATTTTTCCGATTTTTTTGGTTAATTTTGCTAGCGGTTTTGCGATTTTTGAAAAATTCTCGAATTTTCTGTAATATCCGGCTAATCTATGAAGGATTGAATATTCTTCACCTTTTTTGGAAATTCCTTTATCGCTGTTAATTTTGATAGGTCTGGAGATATTCCGTTTTCAGAAATGATTTTATCCAGATATATTATTTCTTTGCGTAAAAATTCGCATTTGTCTGGCTACAATTTTAAATTAGTTTTTCGCAGTCTTTGCATTACTTCTTTTAAGCGCTTTTTATGTTCTTCTAAACTTGATATATCATCCGTATATCACGATGTCATCAAGGTAGACCAGGCATCTAGTCCTTGTATTCCCATTAATACTGAATTCATCAGCCTTTGAAAAGTCGCTGGTGCATTCTTTAATCCAAACGACATTCGATTAAATTCGTAATGCCCGTAGGGAGTTAAACAAGCTGTTTTATTTTTATCCCTTTCAGTCATTAGGATCTGGTGATATCCCGACGCTAGATCTAATATACTGAAATATTTCGCATTTTCCAGTTGATAGATCTAAAATATCAATAATATTAGGCAACGGAAATGAGTCGCCTATAGTTAATTCATTTAATTTCCGAAAATCCATGACTACTCGGAGTTTCGGTTTTCCTGATGCATCTGCTTTCTTTGGCACTATCAATAATAGTGCATTCCATTGACTCGTGCTTGTTCTGATAATTTCATTTTGCAGCATTTCCTGTATTTGCCGATTTACTTCCGCTTTATGCTTCCCGGGTAATCGATACGGTTTCACATTCACTAGTATGGTGTCGGCACGCGTACTTATCTTATGCTTGACTGTCGCGGTGCATGTCAGTGGTTCTTCTTCCAGATGGAATATACGCTGTATTCTTCGCAGATTTCTTGAAGAGTTTGCCTCTCTTCTTTATTTAAATGTTGAGTGCGCAGTGATTCATTGACTGCGCGGAATATTCGATTGAATTTTCTTACCCGATTTTTTAAATTTATCTCGTTCGTTGTGTTGTTTTTTAATTCTTCTAAGGCAACTATAGGAGTTGTCATCTCCACAATTTTGTCAGTGGTATTTATTATGCTGACGGGGCACAAAAAATTTTCGGGCTCCACTAGGCAACTTCCAATATACACTCCAGGTACGGCTTCCTCCGTTGAACTATTCCTACTTCGATTGATTGCGGCTCGCTATTGTCTCGCTGCGTGGTTTTAAAGTTATCTTTTTGCAAGGGTGTAATTTTATTATTGCGTCTTTTATTTTAATTTCGTTCGTTTCATAATCGCACTTCACTTTTTGCTTCTTAAGGAAATCCAATCCTAGAATTCCTTCATGTTCTATAGCTGTGTTGCCTTTATTATATAAAAGGTATGCTTAATTTTATGTTTATTGATGGCGTTAATTGTGGCGTACATCTTTCCTTGTATATACTTTATGACCGCTTATTCCTATTAATGCGAATCTTCTTTTCATAAATTGGTGCGTTATCTTTTAGATTTTTTAATTTTAATAGCGAAATTGTCGAACCGGAATCGTAAAGCATGTATATTTATTTTTTACTTCCTGTATAGACAATAATTTGTAGTAATTCTTTCTTCGATGGTGCATGTGTATCCTTGACGTGCAATATGATACTCTAAGTCAGGTCGGGGTTGCTTCTTTTCTCTCACTTCCTCCTGCTCTTTCCTCTTCATTATTGCTTGCAGAGTCCGTGCTTTTCTTATGTAATCTGTACCCTTTTTCTTGCGTGTGTTATCTTTGTAATTAGTTTTATTTATTTATTTAAAATTTTTACTATTTGTCTTCGGTCGTCCGAATTTAAATTCCAACATTCTTCGCGGCTGTGTCCGGATTTTTTATGATGTTTACAGAATTTATTTACGATATTGATACGCGTCGATTTTTCAGGTTCAGACACCGTGAATTTATTACTTCGGCAATCCGTCCCATACCTTTTTTCCGTATTTATAACATTGTATATTAGCGTTTTTATTTGTCCGTGTGTATTTAATATCGGATTTATTTTTATTAAAGAAGCCGGGTGCTCGAATTGCAGAGGGTGCGATAATCTTCTCTTCTGTGTTCGCTCCACTTATCGCTTCTTGGAGCGTGATATATCGCTGCGATCGTACGAAGATTTTTAGTTCGTCGCGTAGTCCAATTTGGAAATTTATTAACGCTTGTTTCTAAATTGTTTCCTGAATTGCTTGCTTGAATGAAAGCAGTCATTCCTTTCCTTCCACCATTGATTCAATTCATTACTAAAGCGTCTACTCGTTGTCCGAACGCGTATGCGGTTTCGTTGGATTTTCGTTTCAATGAATTAAATTCGATTTGTAAATGCGTAATGCTTTGCTTCGTTTGATAGCAAGTACCGAGTTGTGCTTTTAGCTCTTCAAATGTTTGAATGTCTCGCGTTTTAAAATCTTGCATGGCTTTACCTTTTAATTTAGAGTATGTAGAATTAACGATTCTTCGTTTGCGGGATTAATATTTTGTACCGCGTACGTACAGGCGTTTAAGAATTCCTGCAATTTATGTCGCGTCGTTCCGTCAAATTCAGGAATCAGTTCGCGTTTCTTTTAATGGTACATAGTGCGGGGCTGCGCTGTGTTGGTTTCGGATGTCGTTTGATGCGTACGTCGAGTGGGACATCATTCATAATTACTCGCGTTTCGTTTAAATTCGCTTGTATGGTTTGCATATTTCGCATTTGTTCGTGCATGTACTGCATTTCGGTTTGCATTTCGGAAACTGTGTACGTGAGTAATATGTTACTTGTTCCTTCAGCCGGTTGAACGGCGTCTTCGTAGATCGCGGCTACGTTTAGTTCGGCCTGCTGCGCTCGCATGCGCTCGATTTCTTGTTCGACGGCTGCGGGATTAACATTATCCATATTTCTTTGCGCACGTGGCTTGAATAAATTAATATTGACAGACAGAAGCAAGTAATTTCTTTTTACTGTAACGCGACTTGGTCTGTCTTGTTCTGAATTATCGTTATTATTCAATTCGTGTCCTTCGGATGATTCGTAACTCGAATAATCTTCTAAATTTTTTTCCCACGCTTCTACGAATATCGCGAGCAGCTTCTTCTGCCACTCGTATCGGAGTTACAAGTCCGAATCTATTTATCAATTGCGCTCAGAAATCGCGGACTTTTAAATCTTACTTGTTTTAACCGACATTTAAATAAAATTTCGACTTACATTAATAATATGGTGATTTGCATGGTCGCTTATCGGGTCGGTTATCGGTTCGCTCGACTGTTGACGGTGCTGCTGGGTCGTTGTACCGCGTTGGCGCGCTGTCCGTCGACGATGCGTTGTCCATCGGCGTTGCGTTGCTTTGGCGAAAGTCGTAGATCGATCTTGATCCTTGGGCGTTGATGCTCCTTTTCAGATACAGCTGCTTGACCGTGATCCCTTATCGTCCGTGTTGCATGCTGGTGTGCTTGAGTCCATCTGCTTTAATAGCAGTTGTTCCATCTACTTTATTAATTTTATATTTTCTTTTTTTGTTTATCCAGGATTTTTTATGGTCCTCGATTTCAGCTATCCCACCGCTGCCAAGATATTGTGCCGGGTGCGGCACGGGGTGTGGGGTAGCCGGGAGACTCCAACCAAGGCCTTGGGACCGTTTTGATTATAATTTTTTATTATTATATATATAATCCCTTTTTACAAATATATTTACTTGTTTTATACTATTCTAATCGATTTTCCTTTCAAACCTTCTCTCCTTGATAGCGTCTTTCCTTGAATTGCCTCGTTCTTAGATTTCGAGTGTTAACAATTTCTTCGGCGTTTGATGCACAGAATAGCGGTTAGCCCCAGTTTCACACTTATTGATTGATTTTTTATTTACGATACTATCCGCCGCGGACAGTTTTTAACCTCATTTTATATCTCATTTTTAGGGGTGTTTTGGAGGGAATCACCTAGCGACTTGACTATATATGATCATGAAGATATGGTCATGCTTTTCGTGGCGGTCAAGTTTAAATGCTAGCGAAGGAGGTTCAAAGTCGAATTACTTCGTTGGCATTTTCGCGTATTCGGCGGACTCGCACGTGGTTCGCTGAGGTGGCGGTTTTAAACGGATCGCAAATATTCTATCGTAAAATAAAATAAAGTAATAAATAAGTTATAGTCTTTCGGACTATAACAATATATATCAAATCTTTATAAATATGCTTAAAGAAACATTTTCTCATATATGCAACATCCAAACTAAATTTCATATTTATGTGAAATGACTTTAAAGCTACTCGTGTTACGTCCCACAACTAAAATTTTATTAATTATTTTAAACATATATAATTTACTCTAAATATTATACTCCATAACTTTAGTTTACTATTATATAAGTAAAACCTTTGTTAGCAAGGCATAGAGTCCTTAAAACTAATTATTCAGACTCACTTAAGATATACTTAGAGAACCTTAAATAATCGAAAAATATAATTTTTGACTTTAGTTCACAAAAAATCTAATGGATGGCGCCACTGTTCACTTTTTCAAGCTTCAGTTCGCACGATTACCGTTAGATGGCGCCACTTTTGACATAAATTCACATATTTCGCAATAAATTTCCCAATTAATTAAACCCCCCTCTTTCAAGTAAACCACATACTTCGTTGCCAAACAATAGATTATAACCTAAACGCTCTTGCAACGATGGAAAATTCCAGCGTCATGCGGCATATAACAAAGTAAATCCGTTAAATTCCAAGCAATCCGCTTATTTAACATAGCATTATTTAAAAATAATGCTCAGAATTAAATATATATTAAGAATTAAATATATATTAATTTTCAAAGGCGATACAACGCATATTTTATTTCTAAAACAGGTTTTTACAAGAATATGCAATATTTCGTCACCTACTTTATTCTATCGCTATTGTGTCACACAACGGAAATTCCATGCAGGTTACGACATGTCGAGCACACGTCATACTCTAGAAAATTTCATACGACGTGCACTCTTTATTATACATCTTAACAAATATAATTCAAATACTAATTAATAATTAGAAATTATAACTCGAATCGCATATAATTTAATATTAAATTAATTAAAATATGTAGGAATATAAATGGAAAATTTCCACAGCGACTCTTTCGATTATACAAACAAATAACAAACTTATTTAAAATAATAATATCTATATAAATGTATTAACGTAAGAAACAAGTGTAATTATAATAATTAACGCATCAGAATTAATTAATTAATTATAATTTGTAACTTAAAAATCGACTTTTGAACGAAAAGTAGAACCTCTATCGACATTTCATTTGATAAAGCATTAAATTCTCTTTCAGAAAATATATAAATGTACATCAAAATAATTCTGATACACGCTTTAATTATTATAGATTAATTAGATATTAACTTCAGCTCTGCATTTCATAAAATGAGCTCCCGGTAGTTCCACCGTTTCCCAACAGATAGTGTTACTCTCGAGGAGCGACGCTCTACCACGTGACTTCCAACCAATCAGAAGCGGCCGCCGAATGCCTATATAAGCGAGCGCAGAGCAGCTCCCGGCACATTTCTGTCGCGCTCAAGTTAGCAACAAGTTCTTTGTAGCATGTATTCTTATACACAGTAATAAATTTAATACGTATCTTTCCTTTTACATTTCGGGTTCTGATTTTCTATACCTGCATCCCGGGCCCTGAAATTAACCTTCATCGCCGTGGCAAGATCGATTTCTGCAGCAGCTTGACGGTTTGATAAGTACCTTTTTTTTTATTTCGCGCCGGATGTCACTTCAATATTTGACTTTTAGGTTAAATTAAATTTTAAATTCGAATCCGTCTCTAATTACTAACCTATAATAAGTGCATGATAGTGATAGTTTATCTTTCTTCCTTATTCTCAAAAACCTACAATCTTTCAACCCATTAGTGAAAATTCAGAAATGTGAGATTTTTCTCAAAATTTGTGAACAGTGTCTCGATTTTCAACTCGATTAACAATGATTGGGGCGAAACAGCATACATTGAGTAAAACTAATTTTTAGCCTCATTGAAAATCGCTAATAGGGGGCTAGGGCCTGGTGACGGCTGTCTTTATTTTATTGTAGAGCGAGGCGAAATTGCGTATGCAGGGCGAAACCAACCAGATTGTAGAGCTGAGTGACACATGCGAGCGCGTCCTGTTAATCGACGTTGTGACATGATAAATACTGTTGTAAGCATTTACTTGCTTCCTGGCAAGTTAAACGGAGATTTTCTTGAGGGAATTCTCGATGGTTTTCTAGAGGTTTTCGTTTGACATATGAGTAGGTGAAAAAAAAAATAACTCTGTCCAGTAGAATCCATTCATAATCGAGATACGACACATTATTCTAATTGATACCGCGTAACTACGTCTTATATTCGACATATCCTACTTCCATATTCCAATAATTAACTTATGACTCAATTATAATAGCTAATAGACCCATTAGCAATAATTTTATTTATCCTATTGGGAATTATCCTTCAATTATTTCTAAATCTAACCTACTAACTCTAAACCGAACTCTTCTTCGATAACTTGAATCAATTACTATAGGTTAATACGTAATCAATCCTTTTGTTAAACAATAAATGGACATATACGATATTAATTAAACTAAATATATATACACTACATTAATAATCAATAATACATTTAAAAATCTAATAATGAATACAAAGCAAGAAGCTTCTTACTGAATTTATATAACAATTTAAAATACATATATATATATATATATTTATTTAACAAATAATTTTAAACTCCTTATTTACTACACGAGCAACTTTAAACAAATATTTTGTATTCTATTAATATGTTTTAAAATTCCATTCATATCTACAATAAATTAATTTATCATTGAATTAAATTCACAAAAGTATTAAATTGTAAATTATTAGATAAACTAAAATGCAGAATAATTTAAAATAAAAACACATATAACTACAATCTTTATAACAATTCTAAATAATATTAAATAATATTAATATTATATTATAATATTAAAAGAAAAACATTTAATTAATGATTATTAAAAACCATACATATATGAAAATCTATGACAAATACAAATAATAAATTTAAATAATTCAAATACAACAATTCAATGTTCAAACTTATAAGTCAATAAATTAAGGCAATAAATATTTCCTTATTCTAAAATCAAAACTAAGATAAAAATCACCTTAGCTACTGTATTAAATATATTAAATAAATCATCCTATTGAAAATGAGTGATTAATTTTACTAAATTAAGTATTTTCTTCGTTAAAAATTAATACGCTATTTAAAATAATCATTAAATTTATTTAATTTGGCTGTCCCTCCCTCTTTGCTTAATCATATTCTTGACCTCCTTCCATCCTCGTTTACAGTTTACCATGGAAATTGGAGAAAATAACAAAATCAACTTCTTGGACATAACTTTGATATCACATAATAACTATGTCATCTTTGATTAGTATCCTTAAGAACACTTTTCTGGTAGATACCTGCATTTCTCATCTCAACATCCCTTATGCCAGAAAAGAGACATAGTAATTGGTTTAATTGACGGAGTTTTTCGTTTGTCACATCCGCTTTTCCATTCGAAGAATATTATAACTGCTATTAATATTTTGCTGAGCAATGGTTACCCTCTTCAATTCATTTTCCACACATGGTATGATTGCCTAAAAAATCTCTTTTAAAACAAATAACGCAGATAAATCTCAGATCACAGACGCTAATGATTCCATCATATATTTCACCATACCTTATGTTCCTTTACTTTCTGAACGATTTAAAGACGTTGCAGATCCGAAAATTGAGATGTCTTACTACAGTATCAATAAAATGACAAATTACATCAAAGCCCACAAGGATCCTCTTCCTACTCTGAATTGCATGAACATCATATACAAATTATTGCATTCATTGTGACGTGTCTTATGTAGGACAGACTAGTAGACAACTACGCACCAGAGTCAACGAACATCGGTGTCATATCGACATAATTCTAACATTCAATCAGTTATCACTATCATAGAATAAATTTTGACCACGAATTCAACTGGGGAAGACGTATAAATTTTAGACTGGGCCTCTAAATAAGATTATTTCCGAGATGCTTTTATAAAAAACAAATTAATGGTGCAATGGCAAATTTTGAACCTAGTTTACCAGAAATTTATAGACATTGTTAATAATTTACCAAAAATTTGATAGTTTTATTTCTCGTAATTTTTGAAAAAAATCTGTTTCACTTTGCGCATGTGTATTGACTTGATTTGATCTTTATAAGCGGACCTCGGCTTATCCGGACTAGTCAAATTTTTGTCGTTTCGAGACGATGATCGGTCTCTCTTCACCTTTATAGCCAACATTTTCGATGTTTGGAAGTAAGTTGAACCTTTCATTATTCTTTATATTTTCTCAACTTAGTTCGGGTTATTTTTATTTTAATTATGCCTTATTAATTTGCTGTTTATTGTTTGATTTCTCTACAGATATCGTCAAAATGACATTAATAACGAGACATCAACTATAATGTTTTTAATGTGCTTTCATATAATCCGCTGCTGATAAATGGTAGGATTCCATTTAAAATCTATTACATTTTGTCATATTATATGTATATTAAAGATTGAAATCTGATCAGTAAAAATTTTAACTCTTTTATTCTAATTCATTGAATTATACTTTATATACCGAAATGAATTATCAAGGATGCGACATAGTGAGCTTTTTTCTTGAATCTTTGAGAGAAAGAAACAGTCATATCATAAATAGTCTATCCTTCTTGTGATTGGCAGAAAACTCTTCTCAAGAAACATCCTTAACATTGTTCAAAAAAATGTTTCGAGATAGCATTCAAGAAAAAATCTGTAAATAATTTAACAACTATTGCCATTAAAACTGATTTGTTTAACAATAACTTATCCTTGTAAATTATTTAAATTATTAAACACTTACTAGCTTGCCTGCATCTCAGAAATTCTCACTATTAGATTCAAGTGTTCTACTCATTGTGCAGCGTTTTTCTTTTCTTTTTCCTTTTTCCAAATTGTACATTTCGTAGCGTGTTTTTGTATTGTTTGGTGACGTGTCGGCTCGTGTTTTGTCTGGCGGTACGCGCTCGCGTTCGTCCTCCGGCTTCGCGACAAAGTTTCCGCGGTTTTCCACGGACACAAGATCTCCGATGAGCGTTCGTCAAGCGCTCGGCAAGATTTCCGGCGCGGCAGGTGAGCTGACATTTCGGAAGACAAAGAAGATTTCCACTCGACGCCATTACAGCCAACGGAAACTATGACCTTCATCGCGTATCCATTGTTTTTAAATCTCACGTCAACCGTCATTGTGTCGGACAAAATAAACGGAAGGTTCCGTAAAACTCAGTGAGTCTTCTTGGAGCTGTACCAGCTTCCATCTGTCCTACAGTGAATCTGCGGATTCGTGTAACGCACATTCCGCGCTCAGCATTGGGCAGTTCCGACGTTCGCGTGCTCGAGTTCGCGTCGCGAACACATTCGCAAACAGATTACAAAAAAAGAAAAAAATATAATCGAGATTTAAAGAAAAGAAAAATATAATCGAATATCAAAGTGAATTATTAAGGATCGACAGGAGTGACGGGCGAACTCCGAATTGATATTAGAACTTCATGCGGTGACAATGCGAAACTTCGGTTTCAGGAGGTTGCCAATATGAGAAATTAATTCTCCGTCGTATGTAGAGATGCGTCCGTATACGTACAAACACTATTGCATTGCTCGCGGACGCACCGCAGAAGAAAGACAGAAAGGATTGACAATCATGCTATCCTTGTTCTTCTAACGTATCATGTTTTGACCGAAGATGGCCTGAAAACACTTTCTGGCCTCTCGTGGCAGAAAGCAGTAATGCAACAAGACTAACGGGCTTTTTTTGTAAATTTTATATTTGTGTATAATACGCTATATGTATATATATGTTTAAATTATATGTGCGATTAAATATTATATGTTGATGAATAATAACAGTAGGATTATAGATGAAACAATAGGATTATAGGGTAATACAAATATACAATATGTAGGCACGAATTACCTATTAGACTTGATGGTTTGCTTTCTCATATTATCGATTCTTCATATATCATGTCAGCGGGATAGAGAGATAGCATGATGTCAATTTTATTTGATTATTTTTAGCAACTATAATCATAGTTTATAAACCAATGATATTTTATAGATGATATTTTTCAATTATATCGATATCATAATCACATATACAATCCGCCCCTAGCTCGAGTCGCGGTCGAGTCATTGAAAAGCGAAAGAAGTCCGTTGTCAAGAGGTTGTTGACAGTTGCGACTGTCATTTAGTCAGGAAATAGTTGTCAAGCTATCCAGACGCGTTTACATACGAGCCGTTCCGTTGTGTTATAATTCTGTGTTCTATGTTCTGTGTTATTGTGTTGCCTATTAAAGTTCATTGTGTTATCTTTAAAAGTGCTAATTCATTTGACGCGGTCGCGATGGCCGATTTCTTTAGCGCGCGCCCTTCGATATATATCGAAGTCCTCGCCCCGAGCGTAACATTTTGGGCTCGTCCGGGATAAACTGGACTAGACGTTTGATAAAGTTTGAAAGTGCTCAGGCAATAGTGAAAAGTGCGATGGCTACGCTTGCTGCTAAAGAAGGAAGAGACGCGAGCATTCCGAGTCGCCGTCGGAACCGAGAGCGACGGAATCGGCAGCGTCGGAGTCGACGCTACGGAGACGACGGCAATGGAGACGACGGCAACGGAGGCGACGGCCCTGCAAACCGTACTGAGATGTGGCGTATGCGCGACGAGCAGGCGCGTCGAGAAAAAGAAGAAATTGCCGCAACGCTACGCTGGCAAGACGAGGAGTTGCAGCTTCTGCGAGGAGCCGGTCTCAGTCACAGCTAAGTCCTTCCAATATTAGAGCTTGTGCGTATATCGAATATTCTTAATTGATACCGCGTAACTACGTCTTATATTCGACATATCCTACTTCCATATTCCAATAATTAACTTATGACTCAATTATAATAGCTAATAGACCCATTAGCAATAATTTTATTTATCCTATTGGGAATTATCCTTCAATTATTTCTAAATCTAACCTACTAACTCTAAACCGAACTCTTCTTCGATAACTTGAATCAATTACTATAGGTTAATACGTAATCAATCCTTTTGTTAAACAATAAAATGGACATATACGATATTAATTAAACTAAATATATATACACTACATTAATAATCAATAATACATTTAAAAATCTAATAATGAATACAAAGCAAGAAGCTTCTTACTGAATTTATATAACAATTTAAAATACATATATATATATATATATATTTATTTAACAAATAATTTTAAACTCCTTATTTACTACACGAGCAACTTTAAACTTAAATATTTTGTATTCTATTAATATGTTTTAAAATTCATTCATATCTACAATAAATTAATTTATCATTGAATTAAATTCACAAAAGTATTAAATTGTAAATTATTAGATAAACTTAAAATGCAGAATAATTTAAAATAAAAACACATATAACTACAATCTTTATAACAATTCTAAATAATATTAAATAATATTAATATTATATTATAATATTAAAAGAAAAACATTTAATTAATGATTATTAAAAACCATACATATATGAAAATCTATGACAAATACAAATAATAAATTTAAATAATTCAAATAACAACAATTCAATGTTCAAACTTATAAGTCAATAAATTAAGGCAATAAATATTTCCTTATTCTAAAATCAAAACACTAAGATAAAAATCACCTTAGCTACTGTATTAAATATTAATTTAAATAAATCATCCTATTGAAAATGAGTGATTAATTTTACTAAATTAAGTATTTTCTTCGTTAAAATTAATACGCTATTTAAAATAAATTAATTAAATTTATTTAATTTTGGCTGTCCCTCCCTCTTTGCTTAATCATATTCTTGACACTCCTTCCATCCTCGTTTACAGTTTACCATGGAAATTGGAGAAAATAACAAAATCAACTTCTTGGACATAACTTTGATATCACATAATAACTATGTCATCTTTGATTAGTATCATAAGAACACTTTTTCTGGTAGATACCTGCATTTCTCATCTCAACATCCCTTATGCCAGAAAAGAGACATAGTAATTGGTTTAATTGACGGAGTTTTTCGTTTGTCACATCCGCTTTTCCATTCGAAGAATATTATAACTGCTATTAATATTTTGCTGAGCAATGGTTACCCTCTTCAATTCATTTTCCACACATGGTATGATTGCCTAAAAAATCTCTTTTTTAAAACAAATAACGCAGATAAATCTCAGATCACAGACGCTAATGATTCCATCACATATTTCACCATACCTTATGTTCCTTTACTTTCTGAACGATTTAAAGACGTTGCAGATCCGAAAATTCGAGATGTCTTACTACAGTATCAATAAAATGACAAATTACATCAAAGCCCACAAGGATCCTCTTCCTATTCTGAATTGCATGAACATCATATACAAATTGAATTGCATTCATTGTGACGTGTCTTATGTAGGACAGACTAGTAGACAACTACGCACCAGAGTCAACGAACATCGGTGTCATATCAGACATAATTCTAACATTCAATCAGTTATCACTATCATAGAATAAATTTTGACCACGAATTCAACTGGGAAGACGTATAAATTTTAGACTATGAGCCTTTCCTAAATAAAAGATTGATTTCCGAGATGCTTTTTATAAAAAGACAAATTAATGGTGCAAATGGCAAATTTGCAGACGGACACTGAACGTTTACCAGAAATTTACTCGAACATTGTTAATAATTTACCAAAAATTTGATAGTTTTTATTTCTCGTAATTTTTGAAAAAATCTGTTTCACTTTGCGCATGTGTATTGACTTGATTTGACATCTTTATAAACGGACCTCGGCTTATCCCGAGGACTAGTCAGATTTTGTCGTTTCGAGACGATGATCGGTCTCTCTTCACCTTTATAGCCAACATTTTCGATGTTTGGAAGTAAGTTGAACCTTTCATTATTCTTTATATTTTCTCAACTTAGTTCGGGTTATTTTTATTTTAATTATGCCTTATTAATTTGCTGTTTATTGTTTGATTTCTCTACAGATATCGTCAAAATGACATTAATAACGAGACACCGCATCAACTATAATGTTTTTTAATGTGCTTTCATATAATCCGCTGCTGATAAATAGGTAGAAGTTCCATTTAAAATCTATTACATTTTTGTCATATTATATGTATATTAAAGATTGAAATCTGATCAGTAAAGAAATTTTAACTCTTTTTATTCTAATTCATTGAATTATACTTTATATACCGAAATGAATTATCAAGGATGCGACATGATGACTTTTTTCTTGAATCTTTGAGAAAGAAACAGTCATATCATAAGGAAATAGTCTATCCTTCTTGTGATTGGCAGAAAACTCTTCTCAAGAAACATCCTTAACATTGTTCAAAAAAATGTTTCGAGATAGCATTCAAGAAAAAATCTGTAAATAATTTAACAACTATTGCCATTAAAACTGATTTGTTTAACAATAACTTATCATGATATTGTAAATTATTTAAATTATTAAACACTTACTAGCTTGCCTGCATCTCGAAATTCTCACTATTAGATTCAAGTGTTCTACTCATTGTGCAGCGTTTTTCTTTTCTTTTTTCCAAATTGTACATTTCGTAGCGTGTTTTTTTTGTATTGTTTGGTGACGTGTCGGCTCGTGTTTTAAATCTGTATAGCGGTACGCGCTCGCGTTCGTCCTCCGGCTTCGCGACAAAGTTTCCGCGGTTTTCGGACAAGATCTCCGATAGAGCGTTCGTCAAGCGCTCGGCAAGATTTCCGGCGCGGCGAATTGAGCTGACATTTCGGAAGACAAGAAGATTTCCACTCGACGCCATTACAGCCAACGGAAACTATGACCTTCATCGCGTATCCATTGTTTTTAAATCTCACGTCAACCGTCATTGTGTTATCGGACAAAATAAACGGAAGGTTCCGTAAAACTCAGTGAGTCTCTTCTTAGGAGCTTCTTCCGCTTCCATCTGTCCTACAGTGAATCTGCGGATTCGTGTAACGCACATTCCGCGCTCAGCATTGGGCGGTTCCGACGTTCGCGTGCTCGAGTTCGCGTCGCGAACACATTCGCAAACAGATTACAAAAAAAGAAAAAATATAATCGAGATTTAAAGAAAAGAAAAAATATAATCGAATATCAAAGTGAATTATTAAGGATCGACAGGAGTGACGGGCGAACTCCGAATTGATATTAGAGACTTCATGCGGTGACAATGCGAAACTTCGGTTTCAGGGTTGCCAATATGAGAAATTAATTCTCGGTCGTATGTAGAGATGTACGTCCGTATACGTACAAACACTATTGCATTGCTCGCGCGGACGCACCGCAGAGAAGAAAGACAGAAAAGGATTGACAATCATGCTATCCTTGTTCTTCTAACGTATCATGTTACGGCCGAAGATATGGCCTGAAAACACTTTCTGGCCTCTCGTGGCAGAAAGCAGTAATGCAACAAGACTAACGGGCGCCCACTTTTTGTAAATTTTATATTTGTGTATATACATATATGTATATATATGTTTAAATTATATGTGCGATTAAATATTATATGTTGATGAATAATAACAGTAGGATTATAGATGAAACAATAGGATTATAGGGTAAACAAATATACAATATGTAAGGCACGGGTACCTATTAGACTTGATAATTTGCTGCTTTCTCATATTATCGATTCTTCATATATCATGTCAGCGGGATAGAGAGATAGCATGATGTCAATTTTATTTTGATTATTTTTTAGCAACTATAATCATAGTTTTATAAACCAATGATATTTTATAGATGATATTTTTTTCAATTATATCGATATCATAATCACATATACTGTTACGCCCCTAGCTCGAGTCGCGGTCGAGTCGTGAAAAGCGAAGAAGTCCGTTGTCAAGAGGTTGTTGACAGTTGCGACTGTCATTTAGTCGGGAAATAGTTGTCAAGCTATCCAGACGCGTTTTACATACGAGCCGCTCCGTTGTGTTATAATTCTGTGTTCTATGTTCTGTGTTATTGTGTTGCCTATTAAAGTTCATTGTGTTATCTTTAAAAAGTGCTAATTCATTTGACGCGGTCCGCGATGGCCGATTTCTTTAGCGCGCGCCCTTCGATATATATCGAAGTCCTCGCCCCGAGCGTAACATTTTTGGGGGCTCGTCCGGGATAAACTGGACTAGACGGACGATAAAGTTTGAAAGTGCTCAGGCAATAGTGAAAAGTGCGATGGCTACGCTTGCTGCTAAAAGGAGGAGACGCGAGCATTCCGAGTCGCCGTCGGAACCGAGAGCGACGGAATCGGCAGCGTCGGAGTCGACGGCTACGGAGACGACGGCAATGGAGACGACGGCAACGGAGGCGACGGCCCTGCAAACCGTACTGCTTGAGATGTGGCGTATGCGCGACGAGCAGGCGCGTCGAGAAGAAGAAATTGCCGCAACGCTACGCTGGCAAGACGAGGAGTTGCAGCTTCTGCGAGGGAGCCGGTCTCAGTCACAGCTAAGTCCTTCCAATATTAGAGCTTGTGGGGACATATCGAATAATGATTTTCGTGCGAGAACAGGCTTCAAATTGGGAACGACGCGCGGAAAGAAAATCGCGAGGGAAGGGGAAAAGAATAAAGAAAATTAAATTGTAAAAAAGTTTTAAGCTTTGTTTGTTAATAAAAATTTATTTGCTACTGGTGTGAGTAAAAGAAAGGCGGGCTCGGATGTATCTCGGAAAGGGGATTGATTCCTTCTTTAGAATGCCTGAATGGCAATTTTCGTGATTTCCGGTATTTGTTTAGATGACGGTCGTATAGGTTCTAATCTTTTCCTTGAACAAATTGTCATTGGTAAAGAAATTCTCGAAGAATTGTGGGAGGGACTTCCAAATTTATTCTTTTGTTTAGGGTATGGTTTTATATCCGAGCTCGAAAAGAAAGTTTTGGTAGGAAAAAGGAAATTGATGCTTGTAACTCGCGTTTTATTGTTTAAAGGAAAATTAAAATGACGACGAGGAAAGAAATCATTAAGAATAAAGGATGGAAATTGAAAATCGACTACAGCCGAAGGGGATCAAGGCTACCTTACCCACGGTTTTTGACCCGCGATCTCACTTGAATATTAGCGATCTTGACTATGAATTATTCTCGCGAGACGACAAGCACGTGGAGACACGTCCTGTCCCGTCGATTCTTTCACGAAGAAGAAGGAAGAAAACGGAAACTAAAACGACATTGATAGATGCGTGTCACGAAAAAAATCAATGACACTTGTCGCGAGAACATTGGCTAGATCGGCTCACTGTGGAGCGCTCTAATTGGTCGCGCGCGGCTTGCTGATAACGCTATCTGTCGCGCCCTGTAGGGATTTCGCGAGTTAAATACGGTCATTATCATCTGATAGGTGCTGCCGCGTGGCGCTTTATTCCATTGATTATCAATGGCTGCGTTCAGCAGAAAATGCTGCTTTGCAACAGTTGTAAAATTCGTGAATCTGATTGGTGTATGCTCTTAGATTCAGCCAAAATTAAAAGCATACACCAATCAGGCTCACGAATTTTACAACAGTTGCAAAGCAGCTTTTTCTGCTGAATGCAGCCAATGATCAAGATTTCGCTCTTGATCGCGCGAATTTAAATCTATTAATGACAAATGATACGGATTTTATCTCAGTCCGCAACAAAATGCAATTAATAGTACCGATTATTTTATTTAAATAAAGATATTAGTAGAAAAATATTGATATATAAAATATACTTTTTTTGATTTTTGTCGTAAGTTTCGTTTTTTGTGAATTTATATGAGTTTATAAGAATTTTATTTCATATCGCATTCCAATTATAAAATCAAAAGCAAAATAAGTATATTTACTTTAAGGCTGCGTTCATTTTGATGCTTACAGCGCTGTAAGCATCATTCTGTCTTCGTTGCACATCATATATCAAACGAAAATAGAGAGAGATAATTTCAACACCGAAAGCATCAAAACAAAAGCAGTCTAAGTTTAATGAATGTTTAAGTCACAGTTATTTATAAGAAACATTATATACAGACCACGAGTATTATTTTATATAAGTATTGTGCATTACGTATGAGAAATTGTATTCCGATGAAACTGAATAAGGTTCAAATGAACATATTTGTATTTGTGATATAAATTATTAGTGATAAACTATTAAAAAGATTTTTGGCAGATCATTGCTAATAATTAAAAGAATCTCATTCAGGAGAAAATAACATTTTACATTTACACGCATATATATATATATATATATATATATATATATATATATATATATATATATATATATACAGGGTGATTCAAAATAACCCCTGTGTCCCTGAAATGATATATTATTGAGATAATTCTAAGACGATTTTTCCTTTTGCAAAATTTCGTCCGAAGCTTAGTTTTCGAGTTATTAAATAAAGTAGTTGACGCATGACGGGTCGGGTACAAGAGGTAGGCAGGGGCGACGCGATTCACCGTCAGCCGCGGGCGCTTACGCGGAGCGCTGATCAGCTGATCGCTGCACATGCACAGACACACATGCGAACACATACATTCTCTGTCTGTCTGTCTGTCTCTCTCTCTTTCTCTCTCTCTCTCTCTCTCCCTCTCTTTCATTCGCTGACTCACCTGTAATTTTTTTTTTACGAGAGAGGGGAAAATGCATTTTATGCATACTCACCGGTCGATCCAGTGAGTTATGTGGGACTCGAGTACCAAGTCGAATTACCAACTCGGTACTCCCTACCCACTAAAAACCCCTCTCTTTTTATGAATTTTCTTTGACACACTGTCCCTCTGTCCTTCCAGAGATCTGTTTTCACATAATGTCAAAAAATAGTTATTATTACCTTTCGATGACTTTTGATGTATTGCTGTAATTGTTTGAAGGAGAAATGAATTTTCCGATAAATCGTACGTTCTCAAATTTAATGTAGATATCACGTTGCACAAGGCAGAAATCCACACTAAATTATTAACTGAAAGTTTTTCTTCTTTCATGAACTGCATTCTTTTATAAACTTTAACGTAATCACATTTATTTACTCACTCGATGAGACGAGAAATTTACTGATGACTATCACTAATCACTGTCGAATAATAACTGTTGGCGATTAAAATCACTCGATGAAAGAAACGCGCGCGGACATGTTACTTGCGACGCGACGACACGACGACGCAACAATGCGGCAAGCAGTTTTTTGTCATGATAGGTTGCGGTAGGTTAAGGTACTACTGGCGCTATCGAACGCGATCATGTGTTCGATTGAAGAATGCGTGGTAGACATAATAAACATTTAACATATTAATATTATTATTATTATTATGAATGTGTGTGATATCCATACATCGTATGATATCTATTTAAAAATTAATTAGATTAAATAAGTGTTTATAAAATATTTATTTAAAAACACTTATTTAATCTAATTTAATTTTTAAATAATATCATACGATGTTATTAAATATTACTTTTACTATTATCATATTAAATATTAATATTTATTTAACTATTTTATCTATTTATTTATTTATCTATTTCACCTATTTATTTTTAACTATTTATTATCAATGATCGAAAATCGGTCATTGATAATAAATAGTTAAAAATAAATAGATGAAATAGATAAAAAATATTAATTAATCGAGTTTTATTCTCTCTCTCTCTTTTTTTGTGTTTTTAATTGTAAAATAAGATACTCCATAAGTAGGGTATATATGTTGGTTCTAACTCAATTTTTCCATTGGAGCGAGAGAGAGCTCTGTAAGAGCGACGTAGATAGAAAGATATGTGAGGGACGTTGTGACGCCTGCGCGGGCGAGTAGGCGGGGTAAGTATGGCGAGGGGAGCCGCTCGCCGTCGGGTGGGTAAACGGGCGATCGTCGACGTCACAGGGTAGGGAGGGACTCGCGGCGAGGGGAAGGGCGGGTGGAGAGGTGGTAAACGTCGCCGCGCGGTGGCGTCGCGGGCGCGCGCGCCGGCGTCCCTGGTTACGGCGTCGTCGTCGCTTGGCGCGCGAGGCGTCCCTGGTTACGGCGTCTCGGACGACGAGCGGCGGCGGGCGTTGTGTTCTTTCCCGCCGGTTCGTTCGTTCGCGCGCGCTAGCGGGAGAAAGAGGGAGATGGAAGCGGACAACGATACGGGAGAGAGAGACGACGAGTTTCGATTAAAATGTTCTCTTTTTTCGCTCTTGAACGACGAGCGGCGTAGCGTTCTTTCTCGTCGCGCGGATCGAGCGGCGGGCGACGGGCGGCGGTGTAGCGTTCGCGCTGATTTCTCTCGCGTCTCGCTCCCCCGAGAGGACCGTCGAGTTAGAGAGAAGGCGACGTAACGTAGCGTTCGTTTCTTTCGCGCTAGCGCGAGAGAGAGGGAGATGGAAACGGATAATGACGATACGAGGGAGAGAGAGAGAGACGGTGAATCTCGATTAAAGCGTTCTTTCTTTATTAGAGTTTATATATATCGTTGTAAAAAAAATATAATAATTCCATACGATAGAGAAAGAGAGACGACGACGAATCTCGAGTAAAGTGTTCTCTTTTTTTTATTTTTTTATCGGAGTTTATATCGTTACAGAACATATATATATATATATATAATTATGTATAATTATGTATAATTAAAAATTTTAGTCTCCCGAGGAGTCTTTACGTGTAACCGCGATCTCAATTGTTCTTCTTCTTCTCGTTATGTCTAATCGCACCAGTTCTGATACGAGCTAAGATTATTCGTATCATTCGTTCCTCCTCCTCCTGTCGTTGTTCACCGACGTTGTAATACCACCTTTCCCAATTTGTAGCGTAACCTCGCGTACGTATCAGTGCGACTTCCGCGTTTAGCAGCTTCCTCCAAGCGTCCCATATATCTTTTTGTAAGACTGCGGGTAAAGTATTGATATCCGAATCGTCCAAAACAATACGGTTCTTTAAAAAAGCTTGGATCGCTAATTCGCATAGAGTGTTTATCGGTTGAGGACGTCTTTTCCATACCATTCGATTCGTCGTCCAATCTATCCACGGTTCGCCGTCGCTGTCGATGTCCGCGTCTAAACACTCCATATGAGTATCCGCATCTATCCACGGTTCGTTGTCCGCGTCTAAATACTTCATACGAGTATCTGCACTTTTAGTCGACGAATGATATCGCGTGTGTAATCTACCTTTTTTATAATAATGCGCTACTTTACCTTCCTGTATATTTTCTCGCTTGTATACGGATGATTCGTCGTCGTTGGTGCGAAGTCGCGATTCGTCGCTCTCGTTTCGAGTATTCGTTCGATCGTTAGACGGTCCTGGTATCGGCGATGCGGGTAATATTTCGTCGCATTGTAAATTTTGGCGTTTCTTCCGCACCGTTTGATTCGTCCCGCAATTTATCCACGGTTCGCCGTCGCTGTCGCTGCCGAAGTTCGCGTCGTCTAGGCGCTCCATACGAGTATCTATAATTTTTTTTTTAAACTAATGAATGACGTTGCGCGCGTAATTTATTTTTTATTACAATAATGCGCTACTTTACCTGCGTGATTTTCACGATCGGCGTTTAAATCTTTATATGCATTTTCCTGCCGTCGAATTCGCACGGCATCCACGTGCCGTCCTCGTATTCCGGTAGGTACGGAATTTCCAAATTACATTTTCGAATTTTTTTCCGGCTTATATATCCGCGATCTATCATCAGCATGAAGTTGTAATTCGCCGCTCTCGCGTGCGCGCTTACGCTCGTTTCGATTATCCGTTCGGTCGCTATGTTGCGACGGTCCTGATATTGGCGATGCAGGTAATACTTCGTCACATTGCAAATTTTCTTGGGTATTATCAATCTCTCGAGAGGACGACATGCTTTTTCCGCGGAACAACTCTGCATTAATTTCTGACCTATCGCATTTTTATTTAAATCGACTAATGGAAATTTCGTCGTATGCGTAAATACTATCGATTTCTCGAGAGGAAGACCCTCGAGAGGACGATCGTAGTTCTGATCTTTCTCGGAATCCGTCTCGGAGGTAGTTGACATGCCTTTAATAGCGGTAATGGCACTTTTCGTTATTCGCGTGTTACTAATTAGAAATTATTATCGTCAAGCTTTATATATAGTCTATTTTAGTAATATCGCATCGTATCGCGTACGCATCTCACATCCTGGATTTTTTTTTCCTCGGGATCATCTCGCATTCTGATTTTTTCCTCGAGCGCGTGCGCGATAACGAGCGAATCCCGGACGAATGCGGTATCGTCGTCAGATTAGCCGTTTTCCTCTGGCTGGATGCGTAGTGCCGATTCTTTTTTCCCCGTTTTTTTTGCGGTTTCGCGTGTCATCTTTTATCGTTCGAACGAACCGTATAAAACAAGGGGAAAAAAACGCGACGATATTTTTTCGGAGAGGACACAATCATGCGCGAGGAGGAACGTCGAGTGCTCGAGAGCGCGAGCGAAGTCGCCACGACGGAGGATTATCGCGCGTGGGTGAGACGATGCGACGAGTGTCTCGCGACATTGCGCGAGAGATGCCAAGATGCGCGCCGGCGAGTCTCGGCAGGGGCGATTTTTTCCCTGGTCGCTCGAATTTTACGAGTGACCGGTACGAGGAATCATTTGCGAAGACGTTTCGAGCGCGAGGGCGCGGGTGTGAGCGGCGATGGCGAAGTCGAGTCGCGCGCGGGATTCGCGTGGACTGAAGTCTTTACGGCTTTCAGGAGACGCGTGTTGACCGGCGCGGTGATTAATCTGGATTATATCGAACCTCTACGATTTCTCGAGGACGCTAGAGATACCGTGCTTCGTCGCGTGCGAGACGTTATGGGCCGATATCATAGCGTTAAAGTGAATACGATTTTCAGTGGAGAATTCGTATCGGGTGACAAGATCGCCGTTAA
>JAPIVC010000907.1:0-18441 GCA_030586385.1 Camponotus fellah
TATGTTGTAATAAAAGTAAAATAAAATAATAAATCTATTTCTATTATACTTATAAATTTTATTTTCAGATATGTGTTATGATGCCACCTGCCAATTTAAGATTATTATTGCGAGAAAAAAGCTAAATTTCAATGATAATGGACATGTAGATTGACAGTATATCGATTTTTGTAATTAATGTACGAAGAACATTTGAAAATTACAATGTTTATTTGCAAATAAAAGAATAAAATATTTCACAAATAATTACTATTAAAATACTGCACTAGTTTTTCATATTTATTAATCACGTTTAAACATTTATTTAAAAACATATTTAAAATATTTAATAAAATATTTTATTTTTGCCATATTGAAGAGTGCTCTCAGATTTTATAATATATTTAAATAATGTAAAAATGCTAATTTTGTTCAAAATTATGACAATTTTTTTAATTAAAAAATATTTATAAATACTTTTCTTTATATTTAATTATTTGTTTCTCGCTATGCGGATTTACTTTTAAATTTTTCATTATGTTGTATTGATTAATTTTCCGAGTTGATAATAAATCATATTTCTGTTTAAAAGATTTGACAGATGTTGATTTGATAGATGTATGTGTGCCTTCTTCAAGTAGTAGTCATCTTCTTTTCCATATTTTTTAGTTATCTTTTAGTTCATTTGCTACACCAATGTATTTAAATGTAAAGATATAAAAAAATGCATATTTATCTATTGACGGTGTACTAATAAATTAAATAAAATGTTTGAAATATAACAGTTTTCCCTAAATCTTCTGATTGATTATTTCGGATCATTTTTATTAAAATATCATTAGTACTATTTTAATTTTCAATTTGAGAAACGCCGAAAATGAATAGAAAGTCGAAAAAATTCATTGGTTTATTTTCAGGACATAAACTAATAAACTAAAATATTTTTTATACATATAATATAGGAGAGTCTTAGTATTATTTTCCTTTTAATTTATATATTATTTCTTATTTTTATTTATTTCAATGTAATTTATTTTTCTTCTTCTTGTAAAAATGAAAATAATAAAAGCATTCTTTAAGTGAAAAACTTATATGTTTTGAAAAGCCATATCTAAGTATAATGTATGATTTAATTTAGCTTTTAGTATTTTTGTTCTGTCAGAGAAAAAAATGTAATATAAAGCTAAAAAGCCAGAAAAACATGTAAACATGTTTATCTAAATTAAATTATCTTTTGTGTCTTCAAAATGTACCAAATACCAAAACTGTATTTATATGTTTTTGGTGCATTATGGGGACATTCATTTCCCTGAATTTATATTATCGAATGTTACCAATCTAAAATTTGTTTATTTTTAAGAACAGTCCTCAAAATGTACCACCTTATACAAAAAAAATTGAGGTCTGTATATAAAGTATCAAAATGTACTCAGTGTACTTTACGTGACCAAAAATGTCCTTGGAATATGAAAGATATATATATATATATATATATATATATATATACCCTCGTTCGCGAAACTAATTAAGGGATATCGATAGGATAGGTAAGAATCAGGCGACATGCTTGCCAACCGTCTAACCGCGATGCCCGCCTGGCGGCATCAGAAAATGCCCTCTCGAGCTTGCAGATCACGTGATCCCCTATGGGTCCAATGTGGACTTCTTTTCCAGGAAGCTCCCGGAAGCTCAGTCTGGTTTATATCACGTGAATATTGTGACAGATATTTGTGTCGCCTCCGTATTCATTCCTCATTATTCAGCGTTCTCAATTTTTCTGTGCTTTTGCTCCGCGCTTGCTTGTGTTGCGCTTTCTTTCTATCATCGGTATGGAATCATTTTTATCTATACAACGCAAAGATCGCGCCTCACAATCTAATGTTATCAAATACCTAAAAGTCCGCCTCCCCCCGCGATAGCATTGCCCCCGCGTGCCACGTATTCATCGAGTTCCCGAAAGCGTAAATTATATTGCTTTCGGCTCATTATAACGGAAGTGTGGTGTGTGAGCGTCCGCATACAACGTGCATCCTGCCCACTGCTCCTTCGCAGACAGGGGGAGCTGCTCATCTTACTACTTATATTCATCATTCAATTTATCTAAAATAGAGATCGACTACTTTTCACGAAGCCATTTGCTGGCAATAATGTTGTGTGTGTGTGTGTGTGTGCTTTATCCCCTCACACTTTGGCCGATCGCCACCCGCATCCGAAGGGTCGGTGCGAACCGCGTCCGGTTCCCCAACTGTGATTTCTCAAGTCTAGAATTATCAAGAACGACTAGGCTCCAAACTCAAAGGAGCATGGGGAGTAGCACACTTTTCTTGAATGGCCAGTGAAAAATGGTCAGATCTTTATTTTGAACTTTTTTTGAACAATGATTCGCAGAACTTATATATATATATATATATGCTCTTAGATGTATATATAAAATTTTATATTGTTTTTATATATAATAATTTTTATGGACTATAAAAGTCCAAAAGTAATATTTGGATGATTGAGGATATCTTTACTTTTCTAAGATTAGTTACTTTATTGAGCATGCATACGGGCGTGTGCTTATCAACTGCACCCTTTTCCGACTTGAAGTGTAATAATAAAGTAGTGTAGTAATATAAAAGATATCGAACGAAGCGGGGTAACAGTCAATCGAAGCGGGCCCCACATCGGCTTTCCTCTTCCCACAGTATTCTTATCCTCTATTTTATAACCATTCCATATAAAAATTATATTTCTTGATTTTTATATCTGAATAAAAAAACTGTTATGTTCTTTTATGTTTAATAATGACTAAATGTGGGGAACTTACAAGGAAAACATGGTTTTTTTTGGATGCAAAGTTGAAAGGTTTGCATCCATAGCAACCTTTTCTTAGAGCTTTTATTGGAAGACAAAGCCCAGGTAATTCCCCCGGTTGAAGAATATAACTTACAATTTAAAAAAAATTTAATTAACAATTTTGTTCCAAAGACATTTATTATTTAGATGTCCTGGGTGTGTGGATGTGAACACTTTTGAATTTCATGTGAAAAAGTTAAGTCAAGTGATTAAAAAACAGGATACTCATTTATGGAAAGGGCATTCCACCTAAGCGAAGGCTGTCAGTTGCCTAGACATTGTTAAACATGGTAAAAATAAAAATTGTTGAATAATATATATATATATATAGGGTTTGTCAAAAGTGTGGGGGAAGCCACAATAAATTTTGTAAAAATTAAAATATCAAAAAACGGTGGCTCAGTGTTTTGATATTTCACTTTCACCCTATGACATGGATACCGATCCTTTTACCCCTTACAATTCCCCTTGCCCGGGATAGGGGAGTTGAAAATTCTCATTGGACTAAGGGTCAGTGGGGCTCATTTGAAAGTTTTTTTCACCAATAAACAAACCCTTAAAATTTTAAGTGTTTACGAGCCACCATTAAAAATGGCCCCCGTTCAAATTTGCGAGAATTTTCATGCCCCCCCAAGTAACATTAAGGAAGTGTAATAGATTTCCGTGAGCTTAGCACTTTTAAAATAATACATGTAAACTATTGGACACCCATATTGTATATATCATTTGGTAATCATTTGAAGAGTGAAATCACCCTTAATCAGTTTAGAGGTAGGTTCGACTATTTTACCGAATTATTTTTTACGATTGTTGCGGAAATCAAGGGTTTTTTGGAATACTTAATAACAAGAATCCAATCGTTTTTAAATTCAAAAGTAGGATCCAATATGGTGATCGCATTTTTATAAGTTTTTACCCTGTCAAAAAAATGTGAAGTACAAAACAAATAGTGCTACCTTTGGGGAAATAAATTTGTAGCAAAAAAGATCCTAATCGAGCCTCTAACGTAGCTGAAATATCGAAAACTATCCCTACCAAGTAATAGTAAATCTAAAAATCAATCTTTCCTTAGTATACTAGGATATATTTATATATATATATATATATATATATATGTATGTTATGTGTGTATGTGTGTGTGTGTGTGTGTGTGTGTGTGTGTGTGTGTGTGTGTGTGTGTAATTGTTTATTTGAACTAAATCTTCCTTTGTATTATTCCAGAAACTAAAAATCATTACCTCTCAAATTCAAACTTGGTAGAAATACCATTTCAAACATTATAAAAGAAATAACAATAGCAATAATCACTGTCTTAAAAGAAGGAATTTCTTCGCTTTCACCATACTGAGGATGAATGGAGTGTAGTTAGCAATTTGGGAAAGCAATGGAATTTTCATCATTAATCTAAGCAATGGATGGAAAACATTGCATTATTGACCTCCATTACAGCCTCGAATGTATTTTTATAATAAAGGAGATTATAGTGTTATTAGCTTTGGTGAATGATCAATTACGTTTTATTTGGTTTGTTAGGATTAAGGGCAGAGTATGAAAGTTTGATTCTGGCGTTTGGAATAAGTGCTCTTTCAAAAATCTATTGAGATAACACACTCTGCACATTCTTCCGGTCCCTCGATGGTACACAAGATAATTTCCCTTTGTAATTAGTGGGGATGAGGTTCATTAACAGAAAAACTTTTAATTTCTTATCCAGGACCTCAGTGTAATGGAATGAAAATCAGAAGAATATTTAAATTATAGGTATGTAAATTATTTATTTTTCCCTTTCTTTATACACAGTGTCCATTAAAGGATACCGAAGCGTCGGCCGAAACAACGCGATTTTGAGCGCCGCCTGAATAGAAAAAAACATATTATCGACGCGATCAAATGGGAGCGAACGAGAAGGGAAAGGAGCAACCCAGACAGCAAAAAGGAAGGAAGACAGTAATAGAAGCGAGCGAGACAGTAATAGGAGCAAGGAAATAATAGGAGCAAGCGAGACAATAGGAGCGAGCGAGAAGGAAAAGGAAAGAGTAAGAAGGGAATAGCAGCAGGGAAGGCTCGATCCTCGAGTTTTCTCTGTCCAACTGGTAACTCCCTCCTTCCTCCTATTACTTCTCGCCTCGCTCATTACTGTCTTGTTTGCTTCTATTATTATCTGCCTTTTCGCTCTACATAGGCATTTGTTGTGTGGTAATAATAGTACACCTAACGCATGTTTGTACATGCATCGTTTCAAATGATTAGAAACGTTTTAAAAGAAACTTTTTCTCCGACCAAAAATTTCGTCGCAAGGCGTACATAATGTACACGATATGCAAAATGTGTGTGTAAACAAATTAAATTTGAACAATTTGTGTATATAATATAAATATATAAATATAATGTGTATATATATAACCTAATGTCATATTTATTTTTATCTCTATATCATAAATATAAATAAATTGTTAAACTTTTTTCTTTTATAAATGTATAGTATTATATATACATACTTTACACACACAATATATATATATATATATATATATATATATTTGTGAAATAAAATTTTATCATAATTGAATATCTCTAGACACTTTACACAAGTTTACTTCATCTTTTACATGGCTTCATTATATCATGGCTTTGCATATGCAAAATAATACAAGTAGGAATTAAATATGTTACAATTTTTTTAGAAATATGTATATGTAACACTATACAGGGTGTCCGTCGATTTTCGACCTTAACGAAAAAATAAATAGATTGGCTCAAATTAAGAAGAAATTATCTATTTATTTTGGGATTGTCGCAATAATTACGGAAAAATTAAATAAAGAAGATCGGGCAATCTGCGTGAACAGCGCGCGGCGCAGAGTCGTCCCACTGTAATCCGATACTAGTCGCGCCGCGGAAGCGATGGGCGGGTCGCTCGAGACATGAGATGATATGGATATATCACAATACCGCGTCGAAAATGACCTGACCTTTAGCGGCGAGAAAACGATGCGCTATCATTCACACCACCTTGCGGTAGATAGCATGGTGCGCTTTTTTATAGTGGTTTCCCCATAGGCCTATTCCACTCTTGAAAATTATTCAAAATGTCTTACTATACACTGAATACATCAAATGTAAAAATTAATGGTGACAACACTTTGAAAAATTGATCCGTGATTGAAAATCCTTCGATAAAAATGTATTCCCACACGTTGATAATGATACGATGAGAAATGCTTCACGAATCTTTTCTTCATCTGTACACAAACAACGCACTGCTGAACCGATTATCTCGATATTAGTACGATCCCAGTTTCACATAATTATTGCACTACACATAAAAATTTTCGGTCATTCGGTTTTCATGCACGCCCGGAGAAATGATCTACGTGGAGCTGGCGGCACGATAAAGATTTTCTCCCGCTAGTCCGTATGACAGTCATATTCTGTGCCTGCGAGTATACTTTTTCATGTTAATTTACCATAAATACAAGATTTATAAAGCTAAAGCGTTTTGGCTCCGCTGTTACACACTTACGCCGGCAGCACGCAACTCACTGCCGAGGCTGAGCGAACTATGTGAGTGGCGTACGTGGAGTTCCGCTTGCGCATGGTTGTCCGCTCAGCTGGTATTTGCTGCTGGGCGTCGCAGTCTAGTAATAGCGTGCGAGAGCTAAAACGTTTTTACTAAAATCTTGTATTCCCCAGTTAATTACCAGTGAAAATGAAGTAACCCGCAGAATAACGGACAATCTTTGGCAACGGGCTAGCGCGAATCATCGCCGCGCGGCCGGTTTACGCGGAACGATTTCCCCGGGCGTGCACAAGTGGAACCTAATGCCCTGTTGTCAATCACGTGAACTGGTGTCTTGTATAAGTCCGGATAACCGGTAGGGAGCGTTTTCATGACCAGAGAAGAAAGGATTCTTGATGATACGAAAATCCTGGAACTAGCGTGCGTCGTGTAACACACAAATTTGGTTTCGCGATACATGGTACATCAAGTTTTACGTGTGAATGAATTACACCCTATCATTATCAACGGGCATTAACACCATTCAAAGGATTTTCAACCACGGATCAATTCTTTGTGAAGGTACTCGTCATCAATTTTTACATTTACTTAATTTTTTATTACTCCAGCATAACTCTTGATAAATCATATGCAGGATTCTCGCATTGTCGATGGGATTTATCTTTCCCGGACATTATTCTATGGACTGACAAAATACTTCACTCCGAACGGTGGTATTTAATTCACGTAATTATTAAATTGGGAGAGGAAAATCCCCATCTCGTTCGTCAAGGCGCGTTTCAATTTCGCTGCTGGTCCATAAATGTATGGGCTAAGGAATAATCGGGAATCAAATAGTAAGCTAAAATTAAAATAATTAAAGCGTAAATTAAAACAATAAATTAAAACAATTTTTTTATTATCTCGAATACGGCTAAAAATTTTCGTTAAAAATTTTCAGATTGGTCCCTATTTTCTTCCGCCGCGTTTAAATGGCGAATTATGCGGATTTTGGAAAACGCGTTAACAGAACTTCTCGAAAATGTACCTCTTCACGTGCGAACGCTGGAATAATTTATCAGCACAATGGAGCTCCTGCGCACTTTTTGTCAGAAGTTCGCGACATATTAAACGCGCGTTTTCCGTTCAAAGAAGCTCTCATTCTCACCCCCGGGTTTAAGGGGGCCCCCAGCCGGAACTTTTCATTCTCCACGACGCATCTCCGTCGTGACCCTCACAAAGAGGTCTGTGCTGTCGCTGACGGCTTGTCTCTTCGACCCTCTCGGATGGCTGGCGCCAACAGTTGTGATGCTACGTTGCCATTCCAGAGTACTGGGCTCCAGGGACTGACCTGGGATGACCCCCTGAATGACAACTCAGCCGGCTTAATGGCGTCGATTCCAAAGAGGAGCTCCCGCTACTGGAAGCGATTCGAGTTCCTCGGTGGATCGGACTATCTGCGATGGAGGACAGCACAGAGCTTCACGGATTCGCCACATCCGGCGAGCATTCGCCGCGGTGCTCATCTGCGAAGACGAGCCGGGCGAGCCGGCGACCATTACTATTGGCCGCCAAAACCAAGGTGGCCCCCTTAAGGCGGTAACCTTGCCACGTCTGGAGCTGTGTGCCGCGGTATGTGTTTTCGGTTGGCCACGCACGCTTCGGACGACTCCTCGGATTAGAACGGACGCCGCTACGTATTGGACTGACTCTACCGTACTTTGTCAGGATGGGTCATCGATTGATAGAGGACTTATGTGACCAACCGTGTAGCCGAGATCCGAACTTGATCCGGATGTGTGGGGCATCACGTTCCCGGCCAAGACAATCCGGCGGACTATTACTCTGGGGACTATCGCCGGCGCCTGGTACAGAAACTTTGGTGGCACGGCCTGCTTGTCTATCGGAGGAGGTCACGGCCTGGCGCACCCTACATCGATGTTCGGATGAGGAACTACCAGGAACGCACTTTGGCCCAGTCCGACTGACGGCAGTCAGCCCCACGAGGAGGAGCCGGCGGGTTGCTGCGGTTCTCCTCCTGGCATCGTCTCCTCCGAGTCACGGCTGGTGCAGAGATGGCTGAACTCCGGGGCGACGCCGGAGCAACAGGCCCTTCGGCGAAGCGGAGATGTGGGGGACACCCTAACGGCGAAGGGAACTGGGAGGAATCAAGGCAACTGTGGATCCGCCGCGTCCAGGCGCTGAAATCTCAAGGCAGATTGATGCGCCACGTCAGGGACGCTTAAGAGTTCGAGCAATCACGCACCCTTTAAATCCTTTTCCAAACGCCCAGGTCTGCGAGTGGGAAGTCGTCTCTGGCACAGCCTGCTGAACTGGGACAAGCGCAATCCAATGATACTGCCAGCAGACTCACATTTCACCCGACTGGTTCTGGAGGCCTGCCACCTGCGGGCATTACATGGCGGAGTACAACTTGACCCTGAGCCTGACTCGCCAGCTCTATCGGATACCTCGAAACCGAGCCTGGTGAACAAGTGATCCATCGGTGCGTCACTTGCGTACGTTGGGGGGCGCCACAACAGAACAATTGATGGGAAAATCTCCCCGGGAACGAGTGACTCCACGGCGCCGTTCCCTCACCGACGTGGACCGCCGGATCGTATAGCTGCAGGCCGCCAAGGACGGGGCACCGCTTGCGTATCGCGCATTCGTGGCCGTCTCGCTTTGTCCCCAGCACTCGAGCCGTTCACTGAAGTAGTTTCCAGATTATACAGCGGACGCCTTCCTTGCTGCGCTGCGGCGGTTCGTATCCCGTCGCGGATTGTGCAGCACGATCTGGGTGACGCGGCTTACCTTTGTGCAGACCACCGTTGCGGAATCTTCTAGCCGCCAGCGCCCCGGACGACGGCAGATCACACCGAACTTGCATCCTCGAACGGATTCAGTGGCGGTTTAAACGGGCCGCATTTCGGTGAGTCTGGGAGGCCGCCGTGAAGTCGGTCAAGGATCATCTAGCGGCGGGTGTTGGGCGACGTTAGCTACATACATATGAGGAAATGTCGACCCTCACTCGCTCGGATCGAGGCCTGCCTGAATTCACGACCTCTCCAGACCCTCAACGATCCCAGAGGACCTGGCCGGCTGACTCCTGGACCACTTTGGTCGGATCCGCGCCCACGCCGCGCGGAACTCTCGCTGAGCGATCAACCGAGAATCGTGATTCTCGGTGGCAGTTGCTGCAGCGGATGAGGGATCACTTCGGAGCGCTGGTCCCGAGTACCATCATTTGCTCGCACACAGGCCAAAATGGTGGCGACGGGAGCTAAGCTTCGGGGAAGTCAGTCGGCTGTGCTTCATCTGAGGTAGCCCGCAGCCGACGCGGGTCTTTAGCCCGCATCGTCCGCATTCATCCCGGCGATGATGGACTTGTCCGCGTAGTCACTCTCCGCACGGCTCCTCGCAATTTACACGGCCGAAGCCCCATCCTCCTACCGGTCAGTCAAGCTAAGACGGAAGAAATTCATGAATCCAGATGTAAATAGCCGCAGTGATAGAATCAGGCTACGATGCCTTTAGTCAAAGTAAGAAGCATTAATACTTTGTGAGCACCTCTTGTAGTCAAATGTTCATGATTTCGCACCGCACTCCACTTTCGCCTGAAGACTCGGCAAGGGCGGCGGGTGTTCGATGCATCGAGCATTGAGTTTAGCACCCGAAATAAATGCACTCGATAAAAGAGGAGAGTCGGGTACCGATCATTCGGCGCTCCTGGCGGCGTAAAGAAGGTATCGCTGGTCGTTGTGTCACAAAGAAAATACGCCGCTCCTGGAAAGATCCAAGTTTAATAAATAACGCGTTAGGAGAAAAATTTAAACTGAATCGGTAACTGTCGAGCTCTTGAAAATTCGGGATCTTTCCAGAAGGGGGCTCAGATAAATTGATTCGCGCCCGACAGACACGGCGCCTTTTGCTCTCAAAGCTTTCGACAGCTCGCGCTGACGATTAGAAATTGTGAAGTTCCGTTGCTCGCGGACAGTAATTATTTTCTCGTGGCTTATTGTGTGAAACTTGTCCTAGTGATTTTATAATAATTGTCTATTTTTCTGCATGAAAACTGTGGAGTGAAATAAAGTGTAAGATCGAGTGAGATATATATATATATATATATTTTTTATCGACTTCTCGCGATCTCTCGTTCCTTCCTTAATTCTGCGGATTCTCACGCCAATAAATTCTCTCGGTCTTTTCCGCCGAGTTATCGTGCACAATAGTTTGTTATTATAATTATATCTCCATAAAAACAATTAGTTTTTTTATATAAAAATTTGATAATTATAAAATAATGATTACTATTTATACCTTGCATGTCATAATCAAAATTATTATTAGCTAGATCATCACTTAATATCATTTAAGCTATCACTATTTAAGATGTCACTATTATTATAACTATTACTATTATCATGGTCATAAAGTATGTATTGTTATCATCTATATCGGAATTACTATTATTTATACCAAGTGCAGCTTCCAAATATTTACTGATATTGAGAATATCAGCTTCTTTTTGAGGTAATCATATAATATTCTTTATGTGTATTTTCTTTGTGTCCCATAAAATTCGCCAATTCAGATACTTCATGTTCTGTTAATTTTAATTTGTGACAATTGATTTGCGATATGTTTTCTTAGGGAAGAGGTTCTAGTTTCTTTCAGGATGATAAACTCCACATTATGAAATTTCCGCATTTGATCATACGTTCTTAAAACTTTAAATTTTTGCTTATTGGAAACCTGCTATACGAAACATATGGATTTTTGGATGTACATTAGCTTGATTTCGACATTGTATAAATAATTTTATACAATCTAAAATACGATTGTAATAAACGGGAACAGGACGACCTAACTTTATCTAATTTGAAATGACATTTTTTGCAATTTCTTTTGGCTGAGTCTGAAAGGGATTTTTTAAAAAGTCCGGATCGCTTTTTCATTTAAACCTTCAGGTATAAAAATTTTCCAATAATATTCTTTGTATTTCACCTGCACGTTTTCTTATATATTTGTACAGAAATTAATGTAAATCCCACGGAAGCTTGCCATATATTATAAGAAAATTTTTTCTTTTAAGGTTATATGCTTCACGTCTCTTAGTAGTACATAATCATAAAGCTTTCTTATATTGTTTATGCTTGGGGCTATTTTCATTTTCGTCGTGTAATATATGGCTCTTGTTTCCACACTGTTTTATTAACTGAATGGCCAAAATCTTTCTTTACAAAGTGAAAAAAAAATCTTCTTTGAATCTTTTAATAGAATCATGACTTTTAATACACCAGTCGCATTAATTCACCGACTTCTTTTAATAAATGTACCTAATTGAAATGTAGCCAAGCGGCACCAAACTTCGGTGTCTGGATTATATCGAGCTATTTCATACCTTTAATGCAGTCATCAAATACTTTGCTGATATAATGAGGCAAAATCCGTAATTCATTATTTATATTTTTTAATGCCTTCAGAAACCGTCCGAGTGTTCGTAATCGATTTCGCATCATGTCGTGTTGATGCTGAACTTATCATTTCACACAAAGTTTATTACCATATCGAATAATTAACTCATCATATCTTATGAGACGTGTAATAGATCTTCTCGTAATACTGGAAAAATCACTTTTTTTAGAGTTTGAGAAGCTATTCGTTAATCTTTCCAAGAATTGTCCGTCCGAGAACAATTGTTCGTTTTTTGAATTTAGACATTTTCGGTATGATTTCGTAAAGTGTTTTTGGAAAAAAATCCATGGCATTGGATACACACTCCATATTCACTAGCTTTCCTTGTTAAACTTAATGTTCGGTTGTCTAACAACAAATGTACCATCATTTAACATTTTGTTTGTGCTTAATTGAAATTCTCCCTTCCCGACGTATTGTTTCCACATTTTTTACGTTCAAGACATCCTTTTGGTAATTTGCGAATTTTTAACATCTTCTTCATTATGATGTACATTTTCCAAGTATCTTGTAATTTTGATTTTGGTAACTTACAATAAAGACAATAGTATTTCTTGTTACTACTAAAGGAATTATCAATCGTAAGCTGTGCGTCATCGCATCCCGACGTCTAGGTGCATTTGCCGTTGACGATAGATTTAAATTCGATCTACTTAAGTTATTAAAGTATTTGTTTCATTGTTGTTTATAAGTTCATTATTTAGTTCGTCATCGTTGCTTTCATAATCAGTATCACTTGTTGAATCTTCTGATGATTCATAATCTCTAACATCATTGATACTTTCGATATCTTGTTCTTCTCTAGATCATCTTCTGCTTGTCTTGTACTTTCTAATTCTATTAAACATTAAAATTTTACTGTATGTTCAATTAAGTATGTTCCTCATTTCATGTATATACATACATTTTACATAAACTACGAAATATCTCGTAAAATATTTATTTTTGATGAAAATATATAATTTACAGCTAGTAGCTACATATTTTTTCTTAAACATAACTACGTGTTTTTTAAACCAATTGATTCTTCTGATTATTTTGTCCATAAAAGTATAGAAGTAATCAAAAACTGAATTTTACAAGATATTTCATAGTTTATAAAATTATTGTCAAATTATTGTCAAATTAAAGTAAAAATATTATTAAAGTATAAAGTATATTGTAAACTATGTTCATTTTTGACCATTGTACCTTTATAACTTTTTATATTAAATATTGCGAGGAATCGATTTAAAAAATTAAGATAGTTATAAATTTAAAAAAAAAATTGAGCACATCTTCAAATGATCTTTAAAATGATCTTAGTTTAAAATTCAAGATCAATTTCTTTTCTTTCTAAAGCCAAACTTTCAAAATCAACTTTTGTTCGAAATCTTGTTTTCTAAAATGCGATCTTTTATTATATTATATATTTAAGCATATTTTTTAAAATGTGATACCTTGTATATATACATTATACATAAGATATTAGCCATTGTATATGAATTAATTACATTAACAACGTTTTAATAAAACATAGATACACCATTTAGGCAAAACATTATTAATAAAATCTAAATTTTTATTAACTTACTTTCGATAGTATCTCCTATTTTGGGAAAATTTTCTATTATATATGTATTATTTAAAAGTATCGATTCAACTATAAAAGACATATTATTAATATCAGTATAGTTTAACGAATTTTCTTCTTCTTCATTATTATAATTATTTTTGATCTGTTCTAAAATTGATTCTTCACCAAGTACAGATAAATTTAACAGGTTGCTTCCAGATTGATACCTATATAATCAAATATAATAAACACATATATTATATTTGATATAACGTATGCATATTATATAGAAATGCATATAATTTGCTTGTAATTGATAATAAATTTTGATGCAACTCACAAAAAGTGGAAACATTAGTATTAAAACATTTCAAATTATTTGTATATTATTCAACAAATAGAAAATATACTTTGCATAAAAATTTCTTTCATCTCCACCAAAATTTAGTTAATAAATTAATAAATTAATTTAGCATTAATTATTGGAAAATTGCAAAACGTTAGAGAACTTTTTTACTCGATTTAATCCGCTCTATCCGGACATCCTGTACACATGTATATATAGCTTGTATATGTATATTGTTTTATTTTATCATGCATTGACAATATTTACAAATACTGATATTATGCTATATATAGTACATAAAATAGTGTACTTCATATGTGCTTACAAAATAGTGTCTTGTTGTCATAAATTATGACAAATCTTTACATAATTTTATAACTCCTAACAGAGGAAATTATAGTTTACTAACATATTTGCAATAACTATTAAATTGTTTGAAGTTTGATTTATAACATTAATGTTATGCAACATTAAGAGAGTTTACATATAAAAGTATAGATATTTACCTGCACACTTCTGGTTCTATTGCAATTATTTTAGGTTCATTTTCCTTATTACAAATTATATCTTTATTAGAGTTGTCATCATTTATTAAGTTTTTATAAAATGCGCGATTAAATGCAGCAAGTAGAAATGGATTATCTATAAGAAATATTCAGGTGTTGAAATAAAATTTTTATTATTTCAAAATAACAAATTTAAATGACTATACTAAGTAAACTTGATAAATAAACGAATATTGTAAAATATTTTAAATGGAAATATTAAAATTCATTTATCAGACGTTTATTTGTAATTACTATAATTGTAAGTTTGAATTGTTTTGTATATTATTAAATAATTGTTAATTTTTCTAATAATTATTTTGACATAAACATTATTATAATTTACAGCGTTTATTTTACTTATCTTCAATTCCATTTGTTTATGTATTAATAAATAATATGCAATAGTCTGCAAATATTATATTTATTTCTTAAAAGACATTTGTTCATGACACAAAAATTATATATACCTGTATTTCCTAATTCTTTCTGTTCATTATTATATGATGTTAATTCATTCCTTTTTTGAATTTCATTATTATTCTTACTTTCTTTTGTAAAACGATATCATAGCACATATTACTTTTATCCTTCATCTTTTTGTCTACAGTTGTTTCATTTCTATTGTTCTTATTTCTATCTTCACAATTGTTTTGCAATATATATGTTTTATTAGCTGCATAAGTAATAATAATGTTACATACATACAATCACACATTAAAAGTTTTAAAAATATTTTAAATATAATAATGCAACTTACATGTGTGTGATTTACCTTGCAGAACATCATATAATTTAATATTTTTGTTTTCTTTCATTATGTAATCATTCGTTCTTTCAATGTCATTATTATGCAAATAAATGTCTGAATTTATTTTATTTTCTTTTATCTTTTCTATTTCCACATTTATTTCACTTTTGTTAGTTTCACAATAGTTAAATATGTCAATTTGATCTCTTTCTTTCTTTTTACAATTTGCTTCTAACTTATTATTTATAACTACGATTAACAATTTTGAAATATTATAGTGTATTATTAATAATTTTAATAATAATAATTTTGACATGATAATTAATAATCAAAGGATTTTAATGGAAATAAAGTAAAAATATTTTAAAATATATATTAATATAATGATGTAATAATTAGATTTCAAATTCTCTACAAGCATTTAGTAATCAATATATAAAATAAAAATATAGATTTTTATAATAAAAATCAAGAAATACCTTTTTTTCAAATTTATTTAATATTTTTTCTTCAGTTATAATTGGAAGCTTCCGCTTTTTAAGTACGTTTCACCTAATTTATAAAAAAATATATTAGAATTATATAATAATACATATACATATTAAATAACTGTCATAAATTTCAAAAATTAAAAACTAAAAATATTTTTGAATTATTTTTTTCAATAAAGTTTAAATTATTTTTGCTTTGATCTTCACATTAATATCATAATCTACAATTTTAGTTATTGATCGTCTTGGAAGTCAAAGTCAATATTAAAATTAAAGCGAACGCCATTCAAACTATGTTTATTTAAAAAACATAATTATCATATTTTTTATATACTTTAAATATATTTTATTTTCTTATCCATTTTTTTATTAAGTTTCCTTACATTAATGTAAAGTATTTTCATATTTAAATTATTTGCAATATTTTCAAGTACAACTTGATTCTCTAAAAAATAGAAATATTAATAATATTTATAATATTAATGTTATATATTTTGACATATAAAAAAGATTATAAAAATCATGTAAAAATAATTGTTAATATTTAAGTTAAAATACCATGTTTAGCTAATATGTGATCTGTTCCTTTTTTTCTTTCCTTGTGCACAAACGATAATTTTGATTTCTCTTTATTAATAAGTAATGTGGTTTTTGCATTTTTCTAAAAAATATTTTTATCCAATAAATTTATAATTTAATGCACTGTGCACATCAAACGTTACCACATATTTGACCAAAAAACATACTATAAGTGTCTTGATAAAATATTCGAATACTGAAAAGAGTTCCTTCCTCTCTGATTTTGATGAAACTTCACAATATTGTATATTTTCTATATTGCGTAGAATACGAATCTGTATGCTAAGTCCTTCCAGTAGGAACAAATTACAAGTTGTTAAGAAGTTTTGAGTTAAATCTTTATTTGTAGAATTCGACATGAATTTGCAACTTTTCTCGGCAAAACGAGGTCCCCCATCACCCAGTTTTAATGCGAAACAGGGTGTATATTTGCAAAAATTCCACATGGATTTGCAACTTTCCATCCCAGACGATATGATAGATTTTCTTACCCCACAACAGTCACTTTTTAACAATTCGTAATTTTTTTTTACTTGAGAGCGACGATTTTAACTTAATAGATTCGTGTTTTACGCACAAAAATACACAATATTATGAAGTTTCAATAAAATCGGAGAGGAAGAACTCTTCTTTAGTATTATTAAATATTCCACATAATCTGTCAAACAACACAAAATATCAAACAAATTGATAATTTTTAATATCGATATATTATTAATCTCTATATTAAAATCATTGCGAATGACAATAGATATTAAATTTCAATACAACTAGAACAATACAGGCGCGCGCTACGCGCGCGCTATTTATTTCTTACAATTGATACTGCATATATATATATATATATAATATATATATATATTTTTTTCAATTGTTACATATATATTTCACACATATATATATATATATATATATGTGTGTGTGTGTGTGTGTGTGTGTGTGTGTGTGTGTGAAATATATATGTAAAAATGATATTTACGATAAAAAATAGAAATGTTTATTTATATATATCTATAACGTAATATATACAGGGTGAGCCATTTTAATTAACCCACGTCAATTATTTCGGAAACAAAGCATTTTAGAGAAAAATGTTTCAGACAAAAGTTTTATGGTTTAGGAAGCATAAGATGGTATCATTAGTTTGACACTGAAGAGTCATTTGAAAGTCACGTAAAGCCACCTCAATTTCTTAAATTGCACCCCTTTTTTTATTACATATTCTTGTAGCTGACCTCGAAGCTTTCAAAACACTATAATTAAATGTTTTTCATTAAGTGCTTTTCGAGTTATAAGGCTTGAAATAATATCTTAATTTTACATAAATGATAAAATATCTAGTAAAATATTCATTTTTCGATTATCTTATCTTAATACTTTTATGTACAAAATAATGGGAGGAATCAATTGGTGTAAAGAAAAAACAGTTATTTCGAAAAAGAAATATGTAAATTTGCAATTAACAATTCCATATTTTTCTTAGAAACAACTGTATGTTTTCTTTACACCAATTCATTCCTCTCATTGTTTTGTACATAAAAGTATTAAAGTAGATAATCGAAAATGAATATTTTACAAGATAATTTGTGTTTATGTAAAATTAAGAAATATTTCAAGCCTCATCGAAAAGCCAATAGAAAACATTTAATATAGTGTTTTGAAACTCTCGGGACCAATATGTAATAAAATATAGTGGTGACATTTAAAAAATTGAGGTGGTCTTTCACGTGACCTCAAATGACTCTTCAAGGTCAAGCTAATGCTATCTTATGGCTCCCTCGAAACCATAAAACTCTGAAATATTTTTCAAAATGCTTTGTTTCGAAATAATGGTTAATAATACCGTATAATATTTCATTTGTATATAAATTTACAACTTAAAAAGAATAAAGAATAACTTAATATTTGTTATAAATCGCCAGTAAAATTATGAGGATTTTACTTTAAACGATTAAACTGGCAGGTAAAGCTTCATTTATTGAAAGTTAGACAACGTTTTGACCTTAGGTTTAGGTCCTTTTCAAGTCTTAATTAACGAAAGAATGTTATAAATATGACAGTCACATTACATGTCAATGACATACTGTTAGTTAGCGGTAAAAACAATATCATTATTTATGGATATTAAATTAATTGTAAGATAGAACAACTTGATTCAAAATAAAATAATGATAATTAATGGCCCACAGGCTAGACGTTCGACACCCCTGCCACAGATGTAGCTAGATTTACGATTTGGGATGAATTAAAAATATTTCTATATCTTTGGTAAAACGAGAGAACCTCTATATAATACAAATTATTATAATTACATTGCAAAGAACAAATACACAAATTGCCAACACAGTTGCAAAATAACATAAATATTTTGGAAAAA
>JAPIVC010000908.1:0-19018 GCA_030586385.1 Camponotus fellah
ACACGGGTGATTCAAGATTCAAAGAAACAATAAACAGAAGAAGCTTAATTTGACAGTTAAAAATATCAACGTTAATTAAGGAACGATGTTTGTAAATATATCGTTATTGTTCATATTTATTTTATCGATATATTATTATTACGTACATTATGGAAGAAAAGGACGACTTCTTCATCTTTTACCGGGACCTCCGAGCGTTCCGATTTTTGGTCACGCATTCCTAGCCCAAGTTTCAGCAGGCAAGTACAATTTCTGCTCTATTTGCGTTAATTGACAAATAACTCAACGTCATTCATGCATATATTCAAGCATAAAATATTAAATTTATAAATCTTTTGCTCTAAATGTATACCAAGATTATTATATGCAGATTACATATTTGAGCATTTCTTTTCGGAATAACCATTTGTAATTAATTTTTTTCATTATTTGTCTGATTCCAAGATTAAGATGCGTTAATATTAAAAAAAACAATAAAATTAATCTCACTAAAATTTTTGAATCGATAATTAAAGATTAAATCAAAATTAGCAAATTAGAGACACTCCATGTAGAAAATTTTTAGGGCTAATACATGAAACTATTGGTCCTGATAAGGATACTATAGGGATAATATGCCATAGAAAAGATTATCCTATCATCATCAATATGGGGCCTTATTAAATATTACTAAGAACATATAATTAAAAAACTAATAACTATCCGATGTTTAATTTATAGTACTAGAACAATACAGGCGCGCTATTTATTTCTTACAATTGATACTGCATATATATATATATATATATATATATATTTTTCAATTGTTACATATATATTTCACATATATATATATATATATATATATATATAATATATGTGTGTGTGTGCGTGTGTGTGTGTGTGTGTGTGTGAAATATATATGTAAAAATGATATTTACGATAAAAAATAGAAATGTTTATTTATATATATCTATAACGTAATATATACAGGGTGAGCCATTTTAACTAACGCACGCAATTATTTCGGAAACAAAGCATTTTAGAGAAAAATGTTACAGACAAAAAAAATTAATAGATGCCTCATGTTATATAGTATATTACAATAAATAAAAATGGAAATCTAGACATTTCGATTTATTTCTTCTTAATAAATTAAATTGTAAGAAAAGTATTATAATACTTTTACATATTTGATATGATGCAACAAAAATATTGATTACGCTGTTTATATAATTGTGTAACAATAATAATGAAAAATCTATTAGTATGATTAAGTAAGCACAAAAAACAAAAAAAAAAAACTATAAATACACTGTATAAAATTATAATATATGACATAGATGTACAAAACATGATATTGTATTAAAAATTTATTATAATGAAAAAGTTGTAGAACGCCAAACGAAAAATAAGTTTAATATTAATACGTAAAAATAACGTCAAAAACTTAGCTAGTTAGTTTTTTAATTTGAATCATTGAAAAGAATGTGAAGTAAATCAAAATGTATAGAGCTCTATTACTTCTATTTGAATAATTGAAACAAATTTGTGTCGGAACATGTAAATGATTTCAATTATTTTTTTCATTATTTAATATAATATTTATATACTTATTTTATATAACATAATTTACATATTATATAAATGCATACTTACTTTACATACGTTATACATATTTAAATGAAACATTTGTTAATATACAAAATCAAAATTAAATTTATTTATTCTATAAAATGTAATATTGAATTTGATTGCAATACTTTAATCATTTCCAAATTAAGATTAATAAATATACAAATATATAAATATAAATTTGTGTACTACAAATTTATATCTTTTAAAATTACAAAACTGAAAGAAAAAAAAAATATATACAGGGTGTCATAAAAGTACCGGAACAGCAAAATAACTCGAAAAATATGAGTCCTAGAAAAATGTCAAGTACTGGGCCTTTTATGACTTTTTTCCCTGATCGGTGACCTTGGATTTGACCTTGACAATGACCTTGAAGATCATTTCAAGGTCAGGTCTATTTTTTTAAATGGGACCCCATACTTTTGACCCCAGAAATGAAAAGAGCGGAAAATTTTACGTTCGGATATGACCTTGAACACTGCCAAATTTGACCTCTGAAGGTCACATAAAGGTCAAACGCTTGTTTTAGGCTGAAAACGCGAATGTCTTCGAAAATGCACCTGGTAGGGAGCAATGTTACGCATAAGGATTGTAGAAGTCAACGGGGACATTCAACCGGGACCTTTTGCCCTTATTCTCAAGGTGTCTCAAACCCGACCACTGAAGGCAAGGTGTCTCAAACCCGACCACTGAGGGCAAGGTGTCTCAAACCCGACCACTGAAGGCAAGGTGTCTCAAACCCGACCACTGAAGGCAAGGTGTCTCAAACCCGACCACTGAAGGCAAGGTGTCTCAAACCCGACCACTGAAGCCGGTGTCCCAAACCCGACCACTGAAGGCAAGGTTCAGTTAGTCTCGGCCACCGAAGGCAAGGTGTCTCAAACCCGACCACTGAAGGCAAGGTGTCTCAAACCCGACTACTGAAGGCAAGGTGTCTCAAACCCGACCACTGAAGGCAAGGTTCAGTTAGTCTCGGCCACCGAAGGCAAGGCATCTTGTAACTCGGCCTGAGATTACAAGAGATGTTCAAATGTTCCCCATTGACCGTTTGACAGTGTGCTAAGCGGACGTAAAAATTGTCAATCGCACTCCTTATCATTTCTGGGGTATTGCAGCACATTCGTCTATGATCCGTTGTTGAAGCTCATCCAGGTTATGAGGTTTAGTGAAATAAACTTTATTTTTTATGTAGCCCCAAAGAAAGAAATCAAGTGGTGCAATGTCGGGCGATCTCGGTGGCCATTCGATTGTTCCTCTTCTACTTATCCATCGATTAGGAAAGTATCGTTCAAATAGTTTCGAACAATGCGTCCATAATGTGGCGGTGCCCCATCTTGCTGGAACCAAACATCACCAAAATTATCACCAACAATCTCCTGAATTGATGGAACAATTTGGTCTGTTAGAAGCTGCAGATGGTTGGGTTTTAAATTCCCATTTAAAAAAAAAGGCCCAACCACTTGATTATCATAAAGACCTGCCCAAACATTCAATTTTGAGGTCGCTGCGTATGTGCTTCAAGCATCCAATGAGGATTTTCGTTGCTCCAATATCTAAAATTATGATGGTTTATCTTACCATTAATTTCAAAAGACGCTTCGTCTAAAAAACGATATTATGGCAAAAGTTCGGTTGTTGATCAATTCTTTGCATCATAACTTCTGAAAATTGCACCCTGTGGTCAAAATCATCCTCATTCAACTCTTGGTGGAGATGAATTTTGTAGGGGTGGAACTTAATGGTCTTTAGATTTTTGGAAACTGAAAATCTACTCATTTGAAGCTGTTGAGATGCTTTTCTAATTGACAATCTGGGATTTTCAACAAATGATTGAGCTACTTCAAATTGCCGCTCTTCTGTCGTTTGGGACTGTGACCTCCCAGATTTGTGGCGGTTTTTATTAGTCCCAGTTTCTACAAATCGTCTGATGGTGCGAGATACAGTCGATATTGAAATACCTTCGCCTTCATTACGAAAGGTTTCATTGAACAGCAATCTCACTTCACTGTATGACCTTTGTCTATCCCCCATCCTCTCATCATCAATAGCGAAATTCTCTCATGCTCTGTAAGATGAGCCATTTGGAATTGAAAACAAAATTGCAAAAATTTGATATAAAAAATGCGGTTTCTTTACCTTTAAATAAAAATAATAATGTACCATTGATCGTTAATAATAATGTGATAATAATTCAAAACGGGTGAAATCAAAACTTGTTAAATCGATGAAAACTCAAAAACAATTTATTATCTGTTCGACACTGATAGAATCGAGACAAATAAAAACCTTGAAGCGTACACTTTATCGACGGCGAATAAATTTTTTCGGATACCGATTCTGGGGAATTTTGAGCTCGCTAAAACCGAATCCGACGTCGGATTTTGCAAATTCAAGATGACCGATTCAAGATGACGGCGATATTTAAGAATAACAAAAATTGGATCTCGTTTAAGGAATTTTTGAAGTCGTTTCTGAAATCGAATCCGACGTTGGATTTTAAAATTCAAGATAACAGATCCAAGATGACGCCCGATATTGAGGAATTACCAAAAATCGGAGTGTAACCTCGTACGTAAAATCTCACTCTTCACATTATCGGGATCAAAATGTGTTTCAGTCTTAAAAAATGATTTGACCTTGATATGACTGACACATAATCTTAAGAACAAGGGCAAGGTTGAAAACATCATATCCGAACGTAAAATTTTTTCAATCTTGACACTTTTAGGTCAAAAGTATGGATTTTCAGTCCTAAAAACAGTCCGGTTTGACCTTAATAATAATCTTAACTCATGACTTTGAGAATAAGGGCAAGGTCACGGCTGAATGTCCCTCGTTGACCTCTACAATCCTTATGCGTAACATTGCCCCCCTAGCAGGGCTTTTCGAAGACATTCGCGTTTCCAGCTTAAAACAAGCGTTTGACCTTTATGTGACCTTCAGAGGTCAAATTTGGCAGTGTTCAAGGTCATATCCGAACGTAAAATTTTCCGCTCTTTTCATTTCTGGGGTCAAAAGTATGGGGTCCCATTTAAAAAAAAGACCTGACCTTGAAATGATCTTCAAGGTCATTGTCAAGGTCAAATCCAAGGTCACCGTCAGATAGCCAGGAAAAAGTCATAAAAGCCCAGTACTTGACATTTTTTCTAGGACTCATATTTTTCGAATTATTTTGCTGTTCCGGTACTTTTATGACACCCTGTATATATATATATATAAATTTTTTTATATAAAATTTGTAGATATATCAAATAAAATATAACAAAATATAATATTACAAAGGTCTTTATTGAATAAGAAATATTAACAAATATTTTACCTTATCTAAAAATTAATATTTTTTAACAAAAATTTTTTATAAATTAATAACTTATTAAAAAATTTATTATTAATTTATTATCAAGCATCTATTAAATTATGTAAATTGATTGAAATTTACACATAATTTTTAATGATATAATAAATCAAATGTAAAATTAACATAGATTACAATTTAAACAGCTGTTTAAATTGTAATCTATGTATGATAATAAATTAATTAATAAGTTTATAATTTTTAAAAAATTTTGTTAAAAATTATTAATTTTTATACAAAAAAAAATTTTTTTTGATTGATTTTTATTCAAATGAAGATCTTTATAATATTACATTTTATTATATTTTATTTGATACATATATAAATTTTATATAAAAAAATTTATATATATATATTTTTTTTTTCAGTTTTGTAATTTTGAAAGATATAAATATATAATACACAAATTAATATTTATATATTTGAATATTTATTGATTTTAATTTGGAAGAGATTTATTTTCAAATGAATAAATACTTTTACAATATATACTAAATGATTGTAATTTTATCAGGATTCTTCAAATTTATCAGGATATATTTTTTTATATGTTTTCATGATAAATAAAGCATTGTTTATTTCATAATATGTATATCATTCTTATAAATGATTTATTAAAATTTGGTAAAAAAAATGTAATAATATTTATTTAAAGAAAATTATAATAATTTTTATTTTAAAGCTTAATAATATTATAAAACTTATATATTGTATTACTTAATTTATATTAATAGTATTATTGAGAAAGGAATCATAAACTAAAGTATTGCAATAAAATTCAATATTAATAATATTAAATTTTATAGAATAAACAAATTTAATTTTGATTTTATATATTAACAAATGTTTCATTTAAATATGTATAACGTGTGTAAAGTGAATATGCAATTATATAATATGTAAATTATATTATATAAAATAGTATATAAATACTATATGAAATAATGGATAATATAATTGAAATCTTTCACACATTCTAATACAAATATATTTCAATTATTCAAATAGAAGTAATAGAGCTCTATACATTTCAATTTATTTCACATTCTTTTCCATAGTTCAAATTAAAAACAAAGTAGTTGAGTTTTTGATGTTATTTTTATGTATTAATATTGAATTTATTTTTCGTTTGATATTCTACAACTTTTTCATTATAATAAATTTTTAATACAATATCATGTTTTCTACATCTATGTCATATATTATAATTTTATACGACAGTGTATTTATAGGTTTTTTATTTTTGTGCTTACTTAATCAATAGATTTGTCATTATTATTATTATATTACACTTTTATATATACAGCGTAATCAATATTTGTGCTGCATCATATCAAATATGTAAAAATATAATACTTTTTTTTACAATTTAATTTATTAAGAAAAAATAGATCAAAATGTCTAGATTTCCATTTTTATTTTATTGTAATATACTATATAACATGAGATATCTATTAATTTATATATTTGAGTTATTAATTTGTAAAAATTAAATGATTTTGAGCAGATGTTCGTTATGTATTATATTAATTTCTTATAAGTAAAATTATAACTTTTAAATAAAATGTAAAATTTTCCAATATTAAAATTTATATTTGTAAAAAATTTTTATATATTCGCTGAACAAATTATTATTATTATTATTATTATTACTTTAACAAAATTGTTCTTTTCACATTTAAAAAACAAAAAATTAAATATAAATTTCTTTATATACATAATTTTTAACAAATTTGTTATTTCGTTGATTACCAAGATAAACTTTTAATGCTTGCCAGGAACGAACTCGCGAAAAAGCAACATAAAGTTGTCCATGATTAAAAACATCTTTGCGAAGACCCAATTCTATCAAACGTCTGTCCTTGTGATTTATTAATCGTCATGGCAAAAGCTAATTTTATTGGAAATTGTCTTCTGGAAAGAATAAAAGGAAATACATTTTCGCAATATAACGTTATACGATTTAAAAAAACAATGTCTCCTGTTTTGTCACCTGTTAAAATCTTACATTTTAATAAATGATCTGTAAGATATTTGGATTACCAGTTCCATTATTTGCTGATTCAACATCAACTATTAAAATCCAATCAAAAGAAGCTCAATATTTAAAAGAAATTGATATTTTTATTTGGGATGAAGCACCAATGGCACCACGATATGCTTTAGAAATAATGGATCGAACATTGCGTGATATTATGAATAATGATATTCCTTTCGGTGGAAAAATTGTTTTATTAGGTGGTGATTTTAGACAACTTTTGCCTATTAAAGTACATGCTACTCGAAATGAAATTGTAAATCTTTCTATTAAGTTTAGTTCTCTTTGGAAGCATTTCGTAAAATTCTCTTTAATACAAAATATAAAAATATCAATTTCTTTTAAATATTGAGCTTCTTTTGATTGGATTTTAATAGTTGATGTTGAATCAGCAAATAATGGAACTAGTAATCCAAATATCTTATGAACTGTTTTTCCAAAAGGTAATAATGTAGCTGCAATACCAGTAAATGCCATTGTACATACACGTTTATTTCTAATTCTAGCTAAATAATAGATAGTTGTGTATATATATGTTTTACCTGATCCACCTGGACCATCAATATAAAAACAATTATTAGAAATAATATTATTGTTTAATTCATTTAATATAAGATCGACGATCTCTTTCTGCTTATTATTTAATTGTTTATATTGTTTGGTGCTTATTTCCATAGCTTCTTCAAATATCATGCAATTCTCTTCTTCGTCATTTTCTATTAATTGTTTCATTTGTGGAAAATCTACAAAACTTTTACCTTCAGCACGAAGCATATTATTAATTTGTACATATGCTTTATTTTGTCCTTGTAATATACCAAAGTGTTGAATATAATCCTCAGACATTGCTACTTTAAAGTTTTCCCACAATTCTTCAGGATATAATGGTTGACAATGTAATAATATACGTACAAATAATCTACGAAGTTGTCGTGGCATCATCCATCTAACAGCTTCATTCATAGCTTTTTTCCATTCATCATCATCTTCGATCAAACCTAAAGCTAAACATGCGGCTGAAAATGATTGACAAAATTCTCCATTTACAGTTCTTAAATCGTTAAAACTGGTGGCCCCTTTTCACTGTGAGTAACAATAATCGTAAATGAAATAATTCTATTTGTGTTGGACTAACGGAATACTTTCGTCCTATACAATTATAATGACTTTTGCGTTTGACCCAACGTGATACATTTTTACCGTTAACTTTCTCTTTTTTAAATGTATAATATCTTGGAATTTCTATATACAAATAATGTTTTGCTTCTTCATCGCGTAAGTTTAATGAAAAATAATCTATTAACATAGTAACTTGATCTAAAGCAGAAGTCATTGCGTCATCAATGTTTTCATTTTCAATTATAATATTTTGCTCATTAGGAAGATGGACTGGTAAACGTGTTATAGCGTGACTTTTATCTTGTAATTTTTTACTAAGAATACGCCAGCTAGTTTCAACAGGTCCAACATAACGAGCTTCGATGTAATTATGTATCTCATCATGATCAATAACGACACTTTCTGTTACTGGTTCAATAGTTATAGCAGCAACATCATGTCCTTTATAAATATATTTATATAAATATTTAACTGATTTAATACTTGAAACTACTTCAACATTTATATGACTATTAAATATAATTGATAAAGTAGGACAATATGGAACAACATAACGATTATCAACTACATATCCACCAGGACGTTCAAAATTTGTTCCATTATTTCGTCGATGATAATAAGGATAAGCATCTTCATCCATTTTAGTTTCTTCGAGAAAAGGTTTCGGATAATGTTTCGAACAACGTCCATCTACCAAACACCAATCACTACAAGGTCCATGAATCATATGTTTCATAATTACATCATGTAGAATACGATTCTCACATGGATCAGGAATTTCAGCAGAAATATATTTATCAACAATTTGTGGAGTTGTAATTTTATAATTGTATTTTAAAGTAATTAACATATGAACATGTGGCAAACCGCGTTTTTGAAATTCAATAACATATACAAATGCTGCTACTTCATCAAAAAAATTTTTGTTTAACGATTAAATCAATTAAATAATCTTCTTTTATATTAAAAACACAAGCACAAATATCAGGTCTATCCGAAGCTTGTTGACCAGGTAAAAGATTTTCTTCAATTTCACGCCATTTCGGATTACAAGTCATAGTAATGAAAAGATCTGGTTTACCAAATTTACTAACTATTGCCATTGCATTTTGATAATTTTGTAACATATTGCGTGGCGATCCAATAAATGTGGAAGGAAGTATAACCATTTTCCCAATACGTCCATTTAAATTATTAGCCGTAGTTTGTAAATAATCTCTTAAACCTTGATATGTTTCACTACGTAATTCTTTTGATGATTTTTACAATAATCAATTCTATCTTTTTCCATTTTTACATAGCTGTCTACAAGCCATTGTTGAAATAAGCGACGTCCTAATAAAAAAACATTAAATTCATCACGAATAGCTATACGATATTTAATATATTGTCCTCTAGTTATTCGTCTATCACTGTTTAATTTTTTCAAATCACGATGCCATCCTTGAGTACCATACGGATAAAATAATGGATATATCCATGGTTCGGCTGTTCTTCCGAAAGCGGCCGCGCTCCGATTTTCTTCAAATTTTGTAAATAGCTTCCATTTGGATAGAAAAGAAGTATATTAAAAGGATTTTTGGCGACTCAAAGGTTAAGCCACTTTTTAAATTATTTTTTGTATTTTAAGAACATACTGTTTTTACGCGATTAGGAAGAGGCGCGGAGCGCGCCCCTCGGAGCGGGGAAGACGGTAGGGCGCGCTTAGCGCGCCCGTTAAGCCGCCTTCCCCGCGGAGAGGGTTCGGGCGGCACTGTCGGTAGCGTAGCCCAATGTCTATCGCCCAAAGTAGTTATTTTTTTTATATAAAGTTATATAAAATCATGTAATTAGTTCCAGTGTAATCTTAAAAAATTAATATCTCGCTTCGCGTGGCAGAGCGACGATTTTGTTAGAGGAAAAAGGTTCTTTGAAGGTCTTGTTTTGCTCCACTCCTCCCGCGCTCACTTCGCGCTAGAGCTGCCAATTTTGAGACGCTGCCTCATACGTATACATAGAACGAGACGTGTATGGTTGTGTACGTGTGCCGCTGTGTGGCGCGCCGAGCGGTACATGTACACGGCTATACACGGGTCGTTCTATGTGTGCGTATGAGGCAACCGTTTCGGAATTGGCAGCTGAATTCCGCGCGTGTGTGTGTGGCTACACTTTCTCGATAATAACTTGCGCACAATGTAAACAATATGCATATTGGTATTATAATTTATAATATTTTTTGTTTATAATTTATAATAAATAATGAGCGATGGTTAAAACTTTTAAATACTTATTTAGAATGACATTTATGTTAATATATGTCAAAGTAAACATCATGAAAACGTTGTATTTTAAAATATACAGAAAATACAAAAAATAATTTAAAAAGTGTGTTAACCTTTGAGTCGCCAAAAATCCTTTTAATATACTTCTTTTCTATCCAAATGGAAGCTGTTTACAAAATTTGAAGAAAATCGGAGCGCAGCCGTTTTCGGAAGAATCGCCCCATGGTTCTACATTTGGATCCATAATACTAACTTTTTGTAAAGTTTTAGTATTTTTATTACGTATTGTAACATATGATTCTGGAATTTCTCCATCAGCTGTTGTAGAGAATACAGCAGCAACTTCATTGATTCTTTGAGTATTATATCGACGTCGATCCATACCTGGTCTTGAAGTAAATACTAATTGTAACTCCGGTAATAATTCACCAGATTCCATTTCTAAATGTCGTTGATTTTCTAATTCTTCACCCATCATTTGATAAGAATGAGCAAATACATTTGATTCTCGCATTATATGATCAAGATTTCGTACAATTTCAAAATCTAAATATGAATTTCGATTAAGACAATAATCAATCGCTTCATTCGAATCAATAATAAAAAGTTGGCCATATGTAGGACTTTCGTTTTGTGAAGCATATAATGCTGTATTAATTTGATAATAAATCTGCCCTTGTATTTTAAAACAATATGGACCAGGTCGTCTATCTTGAAAATTAATTAAATTAGCATTAAATGATGCAAATGAAAATGAACTATTATAATTATGAATATGTTGAAAAAAATCATTAGATTTTACATGACTACCATTAAATAAACTACGAATGAATTCAGGAATTTCAGGTAATGACTGTAAATATACTGCACCATGATTACAACAATCATGAAATGAATGTCCTTTATTAGAAATTTTTTCAGCTGTAAAATGTTTTGCGTTACAATGAATACAATACACATCCATAGGACCAATATAATATTCAGTTACATGATTCAATGATATTGTATTAATATTATTTAAATGAGGTTGTTTTTTTTTGTCGTGATCGATAACGAATTTGATATTCTGCAGATGGTTGTAATGTTGATCTAACAAAGAATTTTCATCAGTTTTCGAATTCAATTCTATTACCGTGCGATTATTATTTGATGTTCCAGCAATACAAATAATTTGTTGATTTGATATTATATTTGAAGAATTTTCAATTAATTTATTATTTTCACGATAACGCCGTTGATTTTCCCTTCTTTTTTCTCGACGTCATTGTAGAAATTCTTCTTCTTCTTCTAAAGTACGCACAATTTTACGTCTACCCATTTTATAAAAATATATTAATATACTAATATATTAATATGTATATATATATGCTATGTTAAATATATATACGTAAAATATTATTAATAGACATTAATAAAAAAACAATTATTATAATCATCATTTTGTTATTATTATCATTGTCATTATTCTCATTATCATTGTCATCATTCTCATTCTCATTGTCATCATTTTCATTATCATTAATATCATTATCATCAATATCAAGATCTTCATTTATATATCATTTATATCATCAGTTATCATTAATACCATTATTATTCTTATTCTCAATGTTATTTATTTTTATTATTAATAACTATACTAAACTATACATGAAAACTATACATATGAAAACAAATTACAATAAGTAATTAATACAAATATAATAAAATTATATAATTAAATATCATAATATAATAATTATAATTACTTTAAATTAATTTACCATAAATAACTCAAACTTAATACTTAATTATATATTTAATTAATTAAATGAAGAGATATGAAAACACAATAATTAATATAAATATAATAAAAATATATACTTAAATATAATATAATAATTATAATTATTTTAACTTAATTTATTATAAATTACTTAATAACTTTTAAATACTTTTAATAACTTTTATTTAAGCAGCGTCCTCAATGAGATTTTTAAAAATACTTAAAATTCATCAATCACATTCAAGTATTAAAAGAATACTCGACTGTGATTGATCAATTTCTTAGGTCTTACGCCTTAACTCTCCTTAAAATCTTTTTGTAAAATGGCCTTTATGTACTTAATTCTTAACTACTTAATACTTAATTATTTAATTATTTAATTATTTACTACGTAATTACTTAATTAATTAATACTTAATTACTTAAGTAACAACTAATATTATTAATTTTTTTTCACTTTTTCTTCCTTTTTTCTTTTTCTATTTGACTGAAGTTCCTGAAACAAAAACAATAATAAATATTAATATGTTTATATTTATTTTTTAAAATGTAATAGTATGTATAATAATAAATTATTATATAAATAATATAAATATATATATAATATGAATATATATATGTATGTATGTATATATGTATATATATATATATATATATATATTATATTGTTTTAAATTGTCTCAGACAAATATCTCGAACAATATGGAAAATATGAAAAATATTTCAAAACAAAAGTTGTATGGTTTCAAAGGGGACATGTAATAGTATCATTGGTTTACCTTTGGATAATTGTTTAAAAATCATTAAGATTACCTTTATTTCTTAAATAGAACCCACTATTTTCATTACATAGGATTCTATTAAATAAATTGAAGGTAACCTTAATATAACTTTCAAACAATTATTTAAGATCAAACCAGTGGCACCATCATATGTCCACCTCGAAACCATGAACCTTTGTCAAAACTTTTTTATACTTTTCATATTTTTCGAAATATTTGCCTGAAGAAATTAAAATAAAACACCCTATCTATATAAACACGGTAAATCATTTTAATGTTCAACCCCAAATTTTTCTATTCCTCATCTTTTAACAAAAAAGTTTCAGACAAAAGTTGTTTAGTTTCGAGAAAGTCATAGGATAATACCATTAGTTTGACCTTGAAGAATCAGTTGAAGATCACGTGAAGGTCATTTCAATTTTTTAAAATGACATCCCCTATTTTTTATTACGTATATTCTTGTAACTTATCTCGAAAACTTTCCAAAACGCTATATTTGAATTTTTTACCGAAAACTTCCTGAGATATTTTAAATTCCATTACAATATTTATGACTCCTGTCAGTCGAATATCTCGAAAATCGAGTTCGGTAGCAAAAAATGTTTCAGACAAAAGTTGTCTGGTTTCAAGAAAGCTATAAGATGATACCATTGACCTTCAAGAGCTAAAAATAAGTGCCATCAAAAATTTATTTTAATTTAAAATTTTAAATTTTTAAATGATATTTCTTATTTTTAGCTCTTGAAGGCACCAATGGTACCATCTAATGCGTCGTCTACAATAAGACTTTAAGATTTAAGATTTCAGAAATTGACCAATTACAATTGAATTTAAAGAAGAATAATAAATATGATTAGTCAATTTCTTAAATTTTAAGTCTTAAAGTCTCATTATAGACGTCGCTTTACAGTCTTCTTAAAACCAAACAATATCATCATAATATAAAATTTAAAATATCAGGAAATTCTGCATTAAAAGGCTTCAAATATAGAGTCATAGAAAGCTCTCTAGGTCAGCTACAAGAATATGTATGTAATAAAAAATTAAGGGTGTCATTTAAAAAAATTGAGGTGACTTTTAAATGATTATCGAAAGTCGAACCAATAATACCATTTTATGGCCCCCTCAAAATCATAAAACTTTCGTCTGAAATATTTTTCTCTAAAATGCTTTGTTTCCAAAATAATTGCGTACGTTGATTAAAATGACTCACCCTGTATATATATATATATATATATATATATATATATAAAGTATCTTTTATTTTGCTGACTTCGAATTTATTTCATTATTTTAGTCATATATTAATAAATAAATGTAACAACAATTTAATTAATTACAAAGGACTCATTTGTTGATGAATTTTATAAGTATTACTGAAAAACATACATTAATCTGTCGATGTACCTAATAAAAAAATAAGTATTAATTAAAAATAACAATTTATAATGAATTTTTTAAATTTTATTTATAATAAATTTTTTTAATTTTATAGAATATTTTTCCATTATGAATAATTATAAAAAATATTGAAATCATGAGAATTTTCCTGAATCAATATATTTAAAACTGCTGTACCTTAATTTATCGAAATACCTGATAAAAAAATTATATAAGTTTTACAAATAACAATCCATAATTATTAATTTTTAAAACAAAAGAACAAAAAATTCCGAAGTCGATAAAATAAGAGCCACTCTAATATAAGTTTTATATATAGGGTGAGCCATTTTAATTAACACACGCAATTATTTCGGAAACAAAGCATTTTAGAGAAAAAGATAAAAGCTGTTTCAGATAAAAGTTTTATGGTTTCGAGGGGGCCATAAGATGGTATCATTGGTTTGACACTGAAGAGTCATTTGAAGGTTACGTGAAGGTCACTTCAATTTTTTTAAATGGAACACACTATACATTTTTGCATATTCTTGTAACTCATCTCGAGAGCTTTCCAAGACACTATAATTAAGTTAGTTTTTATTATGTATTTTCCGAGTTATGAGACTGAACTTGGTGTCTCTATTATGGTTCCATTTAATTGTACCTTCATGTAACCTTCAAATCTTCTTAATTTTATAAACTGATATCTTGTAAATTCTTTGCGTTCTATCTTACTTATGTACAAAATATGAGAAGACTTGGTGTAAGACTTTATGAATAAAAATATGTAATTGCTTGTTGCAAATTCATATTTTTATTTAAAACAACTGTGTGTTTTCTTTATACTAATTGATTCTTCTTATTATTCTGCACATAAAAGTATTAAGATGAATTATCGGAAATGAATATTTTACGAGATATTATGTATTTTATGTCTAAATACTACAACTTTTAAGTCTCATAACTCGAAAAATACTTAATGAAAAATACTTTATCATAAATGTTTTGAAAAGCTCTCGGGGTCAGCTATAAGAATAACCAATAAAAAGTAGACAGTTCCATTTAAAAAGTTGGAGGTAATCTTCACGTGACCTTCAAGTGACTCTTCAAGGTCAAACCAATAGTACCATCTTATGCCCTCCTCGAAACCATATAAAACATGTCTGAACTATTTTTCTCTAAAATAAAAAATGAGAGATATTTGGGGTGGACACTTAAAATGGAACACCCTGTATATATACTCTTTACATACATATTGTATATAATTTTTTTAACTTTTGAAATTGTTAATAAATTTAATTATTATAATAGTCATTTTTGTAAAATATAAATATGGCACAAATGTCTAAAATAGTATAATATATTCTTTGACTCTTCTATTTTACATTAAATAAATACTATTTATAGGATATTCTTATCGGAAAATATTAGAATCGTAAAATTAATTATTAAAAAAATTCTTTTTTATTAATTTACAATTGTTTATATTATAGTATTATGTACTGGAGTTATGAACTATAGTTTAGAACTGACACGCCAAAGAAAATGTGTTCTTATTTCTATTACATACATATTAAAATTTATTCTACGCATTCTTAAATACATTGCAGGAAGATAGTTCTATATAGTAACTATCTATAGTAACAGCAATGATAATACACACTGAAAACTAATCAAAAAATTTATCAATAATTTGTTGCCAAAAATTAAAATAAATTGTAAACAAGATACATACTTTATACAATTAACTTTTAATTTCCTCTAAGAAATTAACAATAAATCTTTCTATTAATTGAAAAGTTAATTGTTTATATTAATACAACTGAGAATATACAATATAGTTTAAAACACACATAAGAAAAGACATTTATTCTTGTTTCAACGTATATTTATTTAAGATATTTTTTTCTGGATTTATTCAAAATATTTAAAATGGTCTCATTTTGACATTTTATGTAGATTCATAAAATACTTTTTTTTTCTTTATTAGAATATTCCCAAAAAATATCACAGACAATACAAATCTATTCTATAAATATCCTTCAATGAATATTTTAATGAAGTGAAAAAAATATAGTTTATAAATCTGCATAGAATATCAAAAATGAAACTATGTTCTAAATATTATTCCGAATAAGTTTAGAGAATATTCTGAATAAGATTTCTAGATTACATTAACGAAAAGAAATGTTCTTTTACATGTATATGTTCTAAATTGTACTGTAACATCCCAGTCACACTAATATAAATATATATAATTAACTTTAAAATAATTTTTTACAAGAAATAAAAATAAGTTGTACAAAATACGTTTCTTGTATTATACAATTCAATTTTTGATTTCTTCTAGGAAATTATTGATAAAACTTTTAATTTCCAATATGCATTGTCATAACTATAATATAAAAATTGTTATCTTCTGACACAATTTATATTTGAACAAAAAGTGCACGCAATCAACTTAGCCTCATATACAGTTGACGTAAAAACATGTATATATATAATATATATATATATATACATATATATATATATATATATTATATTATAATATACATATTATAGTTACAACAATGCTGGAAATTAAAAGTTTATCAATAATTTTCTAGAAAAAATTCAAAATTGAATTGTATACAAAAATGTACTTTGTACAATTTATTTTCATTTCTTGTAAAAAATATTTTAAAGCTAATTATTTATATTACTGTGACTCGGATACAATTTACAACATACATGTAAAAGAACATTTCTTTTGTTAATCTAATCTAGAAATCTTATTCAAAATATTCTCTAAACTTATTCAGAATATTTAAAACATAGTTTCATTTTTGGATATTCTATGCAGATTTATAAACTACTTTTTTCACTTCATTAAAATATTCACTGAAATATTTATAGAAAGATTTTATTGTCTGTGTTTTTAATGAATATTCCCAAAAAAGTAAAAAATATAAAAAGAATATGTGTTTCTACGTCAACTATATATGAGGCTAAGTTGGTTGCGTGCACTTTCTGTTCGAATATAAATTGTGTCAGAAAAATTTAACTTTCTATATTATAGTTATGACAATACATATTAGAAATTAAAAGTTTATCAATAATTTCCTAGAAGAAATCAAAATTAAAATGTATACAAGAAACGTACTTTGTATAATTTATTTTCATTTCTTGTAAAAAAATAATTTTAAAGCTAATTATTTATATTAGTGTGACTGGGATGTTACAATACAATTTACAACATATATGTAAAAGAACATTTCTTTTTGTTAATCTAATCTAGAAATCTTATTCAAAATATTCTCTAAACTTATTCAGAATATTTAAAACATAGTTTCATTTTTGATATTCTATGCAGATTTATAAACTACTTTTTTCACTTCATTAAAATATTCATTGAAGGATATTTATAGAATAGATTTGTATTGTCTGTGATATTCTTTAGTGAATATTCTAATAAAGTAAAAATATATAAAAAAAAATGTGTTTTCTACATCAACTATATAGTTGTAAGTTGGTTGCGTGCACTTTTGTTCAAATATAAATTGTGTCAGAAGATAACAGTTTTGGGATGTACAGTACAATTTAGAACATACATGTAAAAGAACATTTCTTTTTTTAATCTAATCTAGAAATCTTATTCAGAATATTCTCTAAACTTATTCAGAATGTTTAGAACATAATTTCATTTTTGATATGCAGATTTATAAACTACTTTTTCACAATCACATTAATATAAACAATTAACTGTATTAATGATGAATTTCTTACAGGAAATGAAAGTGAATGATGTACAAACATCTTAGAAACAATTTAATTCTTGCAAAATATTATCAATGGAAAGAGACTTTTTCATTAATTTCCAGTATGCGTTATCATTACTATTATTAATAAAAACTAATTACCTTTTTGCACAATATATTTAAGACACGTATCTACCCAACTTTATGCACACAGTTGAAATAAATATTTGATCTAAAATAAAATCAATCAAATCAGTCAAAGAATATATTGTACTATCTACGATTTTAACAATTAAAGATATTTGTTTTATAAATAAATATTATATTATACATATATTTATACATAATACATACCTTCTATTCTCTTTTCTTCTTTTTCCTCTTTATTTATATCAATTTCTAAATAGACACTTTCTTGTATACTTAAATGTTCATACGAAGTAAATATAACCTCACAATACAGTCGTAGGAAGTCGATGCTACGCCACCACTCACCTCGAACCTCAAATGCGCGTCAGCCAATCAGCATCATTATAAAAAGGCCTCAACGCTTCGAGATATTACGAGTTATCGACTTAACATGCACTTTTTAAGATAGGATAATTTAAGGTCTTATTAAATTATTTTATTAAATAATTTTGAAACTCAGGCTTTAATGAAAATAATTAAGAAAGCCCTTATAAAGATTTTTTAACTATGCCGCATTTTTAAAATGAAGAATTCATGTAATACTAATTTATAAAAAACTCAAAAGGAGTTAATAATATTGCATTAATAATAATATTAATGAACAATGAATTCAATTAACAAAGAATTTCTATTTAAATAAACTTATTTATTTCATATTCTTTAAAAGTGAATCAGTGTATTATTACTGAAAAAACAGTAAATAGTCATTGATTACAGCAAAAGCAACACTGTAAATTAGTGATATTTTATTGAAAGAATCAGTTAATAATTT